>CAUYRT010095868.1:0-11802 GCA_963574885.1 Lepilemur ruficaudatus
TAGTCAACAAAAAGAAAAGGATAAACTATTGATACAGGCAACAATGTGTATAAATCTCAAAACAATTATGCTTAGTGAAAGAAGTTAGACAAAAAGACTGTGTGATTCTATTTACATAAGACTTTAGAAAATGTAAACTAATATGTAGTGACATAAAGCAAATCAGAAGTTGCTTACGAACCAGGTGGTGACGGGAGTTGGATAAGGAGAGGCAGGAGAAGGAAATTACAAAGGAACACAAGGAAATTTTGAGAAGTGTTCGGTATGACCACAAACTTGATTTTGCTGATAGTTTCATAGTTGAATACATGTGTCAAAATGTATCAAAAATGAACATTTTAATTATGTATGTTTATTGTATGGCCAATAACACCTCAATAAAGGCTTGTTAAAAAAATGCATATATCATTTGGCCTGGCAATTCCAATTCAGGAATCTCATCTACAGAAATGTTTGCAAATGTGTGAAGTGATATTTGCCTAAGGTTATTTATTGTGCCATAGATAATAATACCAAAAGACCAGAAATAAATTAAATGTTCATTAGTAGGGAATTTGATAAATAGATTATGTTTCACAGTTGACTATTAGGCAAGCATAATAAAGAATAAGTTCTTATTGTACTGCTAGGGGACAGTCTCCCATAGATCAAGTAATAATAAGCAGACGTAAAACAGTGTGCATAGCATACCAATTTTTATATTTGAAATCAGGAAAAATGTATAGTCATAGTGCATATTTGCAAGAGGTAAAAAATACCTCTTTGACAGTCCACATAAAATTAACAATAATTGGTTTCTATACCAGAATGTGGATGGTTTGGAGACAGGAGCATGAGAGAGACTTTGCTTTAAATCCACTGGTTTCTTTGGAATTTTTTTTTTAAGTGATACCTCATTTGTGGTTTTATTTTTATTTTTTATTTTTTCATTTTATTTCAGGAAAATATGTGGTTTCTTTGAAATTTGGTTCATTTCTTTGTTAGAGCCATCTCTTTATAATGCCAAATCTAGTCATTGCATTTTACCCCCTTTAAGATTATTTTACTTCTTATTATAGTGCATACCACTACTAAAATGCAAAGAACTGAAGTTTAGCAGAATTTTATTTGAATTTCTTTACATATTATTCACAATACTTTTCCTGCAGACTCTCACCTAATTAAGCAAATCTTTTGGTGTAGTTAGACTCTAGCTAAATAAGACAGTAGCTGAGCTTACCCAAGAAGTGAGGTGACATCATCAATAACAGAGAGAAAATAAGGACATTCGGGTCTCTTAAAGATTCAGTAAAATGGTACCTTCATGGCATCAGAAAATTGCATCCTCCAAGGCTTAGATATAATGATTACTATGTGACTTTTTCACTCAATTAAAGGAAGATAGCTTTTATTCCCAAATCTTTGTTATGATATATACATTTAGGTAAAACTCTTAATTCTTTAAATATTTGATAACTATTTCTTAGATCTTTGGAAAAATATTCAAGCAATTCAATTGTATCAACATTTGTTTTTTCACTGCAGCTGGGATCCTTTCCAATCCCACTGACCACAGGCTGACTATAAAAGCATGTTGCTTGGAGGTGTGTGTTCTTTCTTTCCTGCCTCCTTCTGCTTTCTTTTCATAAATTATTAATATCACACTATGCAACATTATCTTTAGCGGCCTGTGGGATACTCTGTATTTTTAGTGGCCTGTGGGATACTCTGTATTTTGGATATAGTAGATCTCTATAGGGTAAAGAGGAATGAGTGATTTCTATGCCTTCTATCTGGTATTTACAGGATCTCAGAGCCCTGTGTATCTCTATTAGAAACTTCTAAAATTAGTACAAGTAAACACACGTGTATCCTAATAATGTCAACAGACATAAAATAAAGATTAATAATTTAAACAATCTATTCATTAATTCCTTGTATATTTTAGATGGCTTACCTTTAACAAGGGTCCATTAAAATCATTTCCCGTTAAATCTTAGATTTTGGTGAGGGAGGTGGTGGTATTGTTGGCATGCTTGTTTTAAGAAGCATTTCTAGTATGATTAGTTGCATTAACTGGGCAGTTCATTGTTTACTGAGATTGACAACTGCACTGGGTTTACAAAAGAAAACAAAATTGTCTTTTCTTTCTTGGTAAAGTGCTAACATTTAAAGAATTGAAGATTGGAAGGGCACAATATTCTTATTCTTTTCAAGGGACTTCATCCTGTCACTTTGTTTTTATTATGACTATAGCTAAATATAGCAAGATATTATGTAATCTCAACAGTTAGAATGCTAGAAAATTCTTCAGAGCAAAGCCCTTTTCATAAACCTGGTTTTTCTCACACAAATGGTAGATTCATGACTCCAGCATTTGCAAGTGAGCGGTAGAGTTCCAGATGGTTGTTTAACAACCATAGAAAAGGTCCACATAAATAGATTTGCTTAAGGAAGCAAACAGTTGTAGGTGGTTCAATACACATAGTCAAACCAATGGGGAAACAAGAAACATTAAAACTTCAAATAAATCCTCGTCCTGTTCCTGGCTGAAACTGATCTCTACTCTGCCCTCCACAATTGCAGAAACAAAACATGTTTTCACCCAAAACTAAATGGCCCACAAAAAATATTAATAGTTAAAATGGCCTCCAAGAGACTGTGCCTGTCTGATCAGCTGAGAGTGAACCCAGACTCCTAACCCTGAGGCCAGGGCCTGGTACACAGTTATTAATGGTAAATATGTATTGAATGGATTAAAAATAGGAGATTTTTTTTTTACTGTGAAAAGAAAGTGGCAGAGTTAACTACAAGGCAGTATTATTTTTTCAATCCAAATAGGTTTAAAAATCTAGAATTCTAATCATAATGGCATTTGTTTCCTTGTACATATATATTATAGGATGCTGAATGGTATTTTAAAGTACATACATTAAGCATTTTGGAGCCTTAAATGAAATTCATTGTATCAGAGTATTTCTTAGGCAATGAAAGCCAAAGCTGAAGTATATTAAATAATATAAATAAATAACATAATTTAATCCTCACCAAAACCTTATAAAATATTATTTAAAATAGGTTTCATTTTATCTTTTTTAGGTAAGAAAATATAGATTTAGGGAGCCTTAGTGACTTACTTAAGGCCACATATCTAGAGTAAGTGGCAAATGGTTCCATTCAAATAACTCCAAAAGTTGGGTTCCTCTCACTATAGCACATTATTTTCTCTTCCCTCACAGCCAATCTGTTCCTCTGAACTCCTAGTGCATTTATACCTGCCCATAACCATTTAGCTCTGCTGATGCTGACTGATCTATAATGTAATTTTGTGTGTCATTTTATCCATTTTCTATTCTATTAATTTCTATGCTTATTTTTATTATGCTCTTTCTTATGTCTTTTGTTTTTACTCTATTTACAGTTTTTCTAACTTCCTAAGTTTAATGTTTAGTTTCTTAAAATCTTTTTTGTATTATAATAAATGGATTTAAAGCTATAAATTTCCCTCTAGCACTGCTTTAGCTGCATGCATCCTACAAGTTTTGACATATAGTACAGCTGCCCCTTAGTATCTGTGGGGGATTGGTTCCAGGACCCCCATGGATAACAAATTGCTCAAGTCCCTGGTATAAAATGGCATATTATTTGTGTATAACCTATTTATATCCTCTCATGTACTTTAAATCATCTTTAGATAACCTATAATACCTAATATAACATAAATGCTGTGTAAATAGTTGTTCTACAGTATTGTTTAGGGAATAATGACAAGAAAAATGTCTGTACATGTTCAGTACAAACAGAATCTTTTTTAATATTTTCAAGTTGCAGTTTCTGGTTGAATTCTTGGATACAGAACCCACAGATACAGATGGCTAACTGGACTTAGACTGTTGTTCGATGCCAGATATTTTGTGAATTTAATTTTAAGTTCATCTATAACAAATTGATTATTTAGGAGTCTTTTTTTTTCCTCCCAGTAGTTTCTTTTTACCTTTTTTTTAATCGATTAATAATCTAATTACAATGTTATCAGACAACATGGATTATATAATAGCAGTTTAGAGTGTGTGAAGACATCTTTTATGGCCTTGCACATGGTTAATTCTAGAAACTGTCCATATACCTTTGAACATGGCCATAAGAGGTCTTGATAAGCCACTTAGTCCTTATCCTCATCTCAGACTACTATCGATAGGTGAATAGGTAAGTCCTATCCCATGGATTATTTCTAAAACTTGGCTGAAAATTCTCCTATAATATATCTGCCTTGGTGGAAACAGAGGTCAGTAAATAGGAAAACAACAACATCAAAGCTAAGTTTGTTCTTTCAGAAAGTGGATTTTAGTTCAAATATGTAAAAAACATCATTGCTTCATAAATTAAATCTATAGGCATTGAAAGTCTAATTTGAGAATTAAGCTACAATATAATACCTCCTTTTGGAATACTAACAAAAATAAATAGGTAGACAGGTAGATAGATATATAAATAGATAGACTCCCAACAGGTTTTGCTTTGTAAAATACTTCCGTGCTCTTTAGGCTCCTGACTCATGCATAGAGCATATTAGGAATAGTCACAGCTCAAACTGTCTGACCAGTAGGTGGCACATGCCTACCTGCTAGTGAGTACAAATAACCAGTAACTACATATACAGCAGTGCCTTTTCTTCCTGCTGCTGTGAACCGCTGTGACTGCTCAGATTCTGATTTTTATATTACTTTTGTTTTTCCTAAAGATTTTTTTGCTTTTTCTTCTGCTTAAAGTCTTACTTAAGTCAAATAGAAGTTGAGATTTTATTTGTAAAACAATTAATAGCATTTGTTCTTTAATGTATTGTTTCCCCAAACTCTACTCTTAAAATAATTCAATGTAATAAGATTAAGTTATTTATAAATTAATCTCAAATTCTTCAATAAATGATTAAATCAATAATGTAATGATGTGGCTTGTAACTTAATTGTCATAAAAATTGATTGAGTTTCTTTTTGTAGATTAGAGTTGATCAGAGATTTTTTTAACATGATAATCAAGGACTCTAAAAAAGGATTAATGGAGGGACTTCAAGGCAGCCAGGAATCCCATAAAATTATGTACAAAATGTTGTTTGTGGGAGTTTTTTTTTCTAAGAAGAGGTATAGCTTTTATTATTAAATTCTCTGAGACAAAAAAGCTTAAAAAATGATACAGCGGTAGAAAAGTTTCCTTTAAATCACTGTAAATCCTAACATAAATAAACATAAAGAATTTGGACATTTTCTATTTTTTTCTCTTGTACATGCCTAGTACCTCTTTAAAATGTCATTTTATCTGTTAAAGGAGTTTGTTTTAGGATCAAGGTAATTTCAATAAGCGTAAAGTATTTAGCTTTTTCCAAACTTGGGTAGTTCTCATTGATCCTTTCTGTAACAAATATACAGTTGTTTACCTTTTTGTAACTGGTGTTATCAATAAATTTAACAATCTCTAAATTTCTAGGCATACCACATTTAATTAAAGGTCCTTTTCTAGTTTTATTTAAATAATCTTCTTGATATTTGCTCTCTCACACTGAGCCAAAACCTTGATTAAAAATAATGTTTTATAAGTCATTTAAAATTTTAAAGGATTTAGAGGACCCCCAACAGAAAACCCCAGAAAATAGTATATAAGAAAACTTCTATTAAAGGTAGGAAAAAGGCAACCTAATATTTAGGGAAGTAACTTAAAATGCCCCTAAATAATATATTCTTAAATGTTATTGGAGACAGGGTTTTTTGTGGGTTTAATCTAGATACGGGAAGGAAATTTCAAGGCTCATATTTAAAGAAAGAATGTAATCAGGGAAGAATGAAGAAATCCTTGTTGTCAGAAGAATTGACAAAACTTCTTCTTGACCTTTCTCTGCCAGAGGAAGGCTTTAAATCAGCTGGTAAGCCAGTCAAGTTATTTGATTTCAAGCGACCAAAGCTGCCTTTGCTTGATTTAAGCAGAAAGTTAATTAATTAATTGCATGTTGGATACCTCCCAGAATTACCAGGAGTTTAAGACAACCAGTCTCAAAGATGGACTTGGATTTATGCTGTTATGGTGCTAATGTAAGCCTCAAGAAAATCAAATGTCTAGGGAGATCAGACAGGAAGAGAATAACTATACATTAATTCAGTTTACCCTAAACTTACAAGATTAAATTCCCCACTAGTAGACAGAAAAGGAACTTGAGACTGAAACTAAGTGCAGCTATTGAAAAAATAAAGTTACCTTTTGGGACATGAGTTTTGTAGAATGAGAAATTTGTTTCTTCACTGTATTAGCAGTTTATAATATGATACCTTTTTAACAAACAAAATTTCTTCCAGTCATGCTTACTTATAAAGTTAGTTGCAGACACCAAATTTAAATGATCAATAACTTAAAATTTCCCCCTGGATGTAAGAGTGATATTTAACTCCCACTAGGCTGTATTAATTTCTGGAGACCGGGACCAGACTATGTCTTATTCACTTCTTTATTTAATCTTAGTATCTGTAAGAGTACACTTAGCATAGAATAAATTCTCAAAAGTGTTTAGTGAATGAATGAAGTAGGGAAGAAACACACTAGCAAAATGATTCTGTTAGTTGTGCAACATCAACAGTAATGAACTATTCTACCCACCTCATTACCTTACACACATAACTTTACTCAGAGAAAATTAAACCGATTAGAGGTAAGAACATTTCTAAAATTAAACTAAAAGTCAGTAGGCTCCCTTGTCCTCAGTTCCTAAGTCACTGGTTATCAACTCTGAAATTTAGACCAGAAAATGTAATCATGTGGGCCAGTTGGGAGAAAAAACTAATATCTTGTTTCTTGTATCTTGATATGGTAGCCCAGTGATCCATAAATGCTGAAGTTAGGGACTACCCACTTCCTATCTTACATACAAGATGGAGTGCTATTTTTCACTTCCTGCTTTGGTTTTAGCATTGAGTAGCACTGGGCAGCTATGCCTAAAATTAGATGGAAAGTACACGCCTTTTTCCAGGGCTTGGTTTTATTGCAAGATGGTGATTTCAGAAGTTTTATTCATTGTGGTTTTTTAATATAATTCCTACCAAGTAGTTGTAGGAAATAACACAGTCATTCTCTTTATTTTGAAAGGCCAGAAATGTTAACACCGAGGGTTTACATGGAGAATATTTCTTTAGAAAAACATATTTCCTACCATGTTCCACGTTATGGCACTTGCTCCTGAGGACCCCATGCATGTGACTTGAGGAACCTTCACAAATGAGGGGGAAACTGAGACAAAATTAATTTTTGAATCAAAAGAGATACTTTCACATGAACATGTGTTTCTATAGTAATGTATTGATACTAAACAGTACTTAGAGAGATATCGTGTAAGTGCCATAATGACAGCTGTAGATGACAAAGTATCATCACAAATAATAGACTCAAAATGTTGATTTCTCACCTACCTTAAAACACAAAGGCTTTTTTCCCCAAGAGCCTGTAAGCAACCTACAATTCTCCAGAATAAATAGGCACAGAACATTTAAGAATATGAGAAGTTAGTCTTTAAAGCACTGCATTGTTCTAGGTTTCAATGGTATAATTGAACTCAGCTACCACAGGATGTAAATATCAATCACTCCCCCACAACCTCCTTCTTTGTTTCCATTGGAAGTCATTAATTAACACATCTTGGAGATCTTTTATGACTCAGAATCCAAGGAGAGTCCTAACAACTATTATTTGGTGGAAGGGGTAGGAAAATCCAACAGTTGTCATGGCAAGAAGGATTAGTAATCCATCTATTTAGGGGAAAAAAATTTAAACAAGTAATGAATAAGTCTTGCTATTAGAACATCAGAAATTTATGACAAAAATATGTCTGTAATATTAGCAAAAAAGTGCTATTTCTCTAATCATGAAATTGCCATTTTCAAAAAGTATTTCTAAGGTATTTTAGTGTAAATTCAAGTATGAGAATATCTACATGAAATCAAAAAATCCAGTATTTGTCTTCATATCAGGTTCTTGAGGGAGAGATTAAAACTAGAGACCCAGATCCAAGAATTCTCTGTCTAAAGCTTGTAGGCAGTGTATACAAATATTACTGATCAGGTTACCTTAGGTGCAGGTCCAATACATATCTCTACCTCCCTTTGTCTTATACCACTTCATTGGCCTGAATTGCCTCTGTCCGTCTGCCAAAATTTTATCATCCTTTTCTCTTGCATCCAAATGCCACCTCCTTTATAGCTTCCCTAGTGTCTAATGCAGACCTAGGCACAGAGACATCTTAGAAATAAACTCTCAGCTCTCCTAACACTTTTACATTTGGCATGATAATTATAATGCATTCTTTCTTCTATTTTAGTTATTTGGGTAATGTCTTAAAGACTTCTTCCAGATGAGGGGCTCTCAAATTTTATCATCTGGGTCACTTGTAAAGATTCAAATTGTTGTGGCTGGGCCTTGGAATCTGCCCTTTCAATATGTTCCCTATCCTCTAAGTTTTATTCTTAGTGTCAAAAATTTTCTACTTTTTATTCATAGCCAAATCACAAGCTCTCTCTTTAAAAAAAAATTGAGCTATATTCCAGTGTTTTAAAATTTTGTCCTAGGTTCCTCATTCAAACATCTATCATTTTGGCTATATTTGGATATTAGTAAGATTGAATAGACTATGAGTAACAAACGAATTCTCAAATCTCAGTAGCTTAACACAACAAAGTTTTATTTCTCCCTCAGCTCACAACACTATGCAAATCAGGCATCCCACCTCTGTATTTTAGCCATGCCTTCTGAAACATATGTCCTACAAGTTTTTTATGACATGGACATATGACATTTCTCATATTTTGTTGGCCAGAACTAATTATATGGCCCAAACTTGCTGCAAGGGAGATGATGAAACATGAGATATTTGGTTTGCACTAAGAATCTCTGCCCAAATTAAAATGTCAGTTGTTTGACTTTTAAAAATATCTTATAACAATTTCAACTCAAAATGTCCAAAAGAAGATTTACCAGCTTGCAAATCATTATAAGAGCTATTATTCCCTGAACATGTGCTATTTTACTGTGGCAATCCAAGACTATCAAATTTAATTCTTACAATAACCCCATGAAGTAGGTATCATTAGCTTCAATTTTTGAAAGGCAATAAAACTTAGAAAGTATGGTAATATAACTTGCCCTAGTATACAAATCTCATAAGTTGTGAAGCCATCTATCCAACAAAGCCTGTATCTCACAAGTTCATTTTCTTAAGGGACTGAAACCTTGAAACCTTGAAAACCACTAACCTAAAGTGATCTTTCTAAGCCACAAGTACGGCAATATTACTATCTACTGATTTTAGAATACAGTCCAAAAAATCCTACATGGCACAAAAAGCCTTTCCTGACCTTTTTTTAAAAAACTGTCTAGCCTACTTTATCATAATCACAGCTCTTTAACAATTTTAATTCAGCCATACTAAACAATGCATATTTCCGATGCATATTTCCATACTAAACAATGCGTATTTCCAAAATCTTCAAGTTTTTTCTCACTTTAATCACTTTTTCTGTTATACTCCCTGCCTTAGATAGCTAATTCCCATATATATGTTAGTTTACACTTATTGAAAAATATTAAGATAATAAAGAAGAGTTGTAAAAGTTAAGGAAAAATCAACATCACGAATCACTGGATTCAGTCAACAAAACAACTAACATCTGAGGGGAAAAAAGGACGAGCAGAAGAATACATTAAAACACATTAAAATAAAAATAATGTCCTAAAAGAAATTTTAAAAAGCTATTACAACCATAAAACATTAATGGATTTGTAGGAAAAAGAGTTCGTGGAAATGTAAAAAGTGATTGTTAAAATAGAAAAAATTCAACAAATTAACTTAACAGCAATATAAGTACAGCTAAAGATTACATTATTGAGATGCAAAATGAAGGAATTCCTCCAGAGCACAGCTTAAAAAATAACCTCAGTTTCATGATATCTTTTAAAAAGTACTAATTTCCTTATGTCATAATATATCTAGTCAGTTCACATTTAACCATTGTCTTGTAGTGTTTACTTTGTTGGAATCAGGAAACAAAACAGGCATTTTAGATGTTTGATAAACCTAAGTCTCTTCTATTCTGCAGTTTTATCCTCCATATATTGTCTTGTGATTTTTTTAGGGGGGGAATTGTCATTGAAATATCGTTTGTCCTATAGAGTTCTGTACAGCGTTTGTTAAGTGCATCTCTACTTTGTCTGTTAATATGTTCTTCTGTCCCCGATAGTTTTTAGAAATTGGTAGAGCTAGTGGATTGACTAAATTCATTTTTCTTTTTAATTTTCATGATTAAGAATACTTGATAAGTGGTGTACATTATGGTGTACATAATGTTTGCCCTTATGTAATGTTAGCAACCATTGATTATAAAGATCCAGATACACTTAATTAAGTAGGTATTTCAAAATAGCAATAATTTTTTGCATATTATCTGAAATGCATAAATAAGATAAATGCATAAATAAATGAAAAGAAACATCCCTAGATAAAGTATTTGGTTACCCTGAGGTACAGCTTATATAGGAAAGGTTTGATAAATGCCTGCTTTTTCCTTTTATTTGCCAGTTTTCCAAATAATGAGTTCTTAGCAATCTCCAAAGCTAACAAATGATTTCTTTGGTGTCATTATGGACAAGAATTTCAACATATCCTTGTTTCAACCCTTGCAGATACTACCTTTATTTGTAACTGCTTTTTCTCATCTTTGATCTGGGAGACTATTCAACTTGGCTTCTAACTCCTGAGTCCATTTTGAAATGACTCTAGCAGTCTTTGATAACTTCGCTGCTTTGTGGTATGAAAAGATGTCTTAGGCTCACCTTACACATGTTCTTGTCCCAGAACTAGAATAAACATGATAAGAACTAATAGGTATGAGAATAAAACTATCAAATTTGCCTAAAAGGTATAAAAGAAGCCCCAACTAAATAGATATATTTTACTTTTGCCAATAAAGTAAAAATCAAAGTTTGAAATTATTCTATAAACTTAATATAATTATGTTAAAGCTGGGTGCAGTGGCTCACATCTGTAACCCTAATGACTTGGGATGCTGAGGTGGAAAGATGGCTTGAGGCCAGGAGTTTGAGGCCAGACTGGGCAACATAACAAGACCCAGTTTATAAAGAAATGAAAAAAAAATTAGCCAGGCGTGATGGTGTGTGCCTATAGTCCCAATACTTGAGAGGCTGAGGCAGAAAGATCATTTAAACCCAGGATTTGGAGGCTGCAGTGAGCTATGATCAAGCCACTGCATTCTAGCCAGGGTGGCAGCAAGACTCCATCTCTTAAGAAAAAAAAAGAAAGAAATTGTGGTAAAATACTGGAAGGAATTTGGGATTCTAAAGTTCCCAAGAAGAGAAAATGTGCATGACTAGCCAAACCTTATAAAATGATTCTTAAAACATATATTATTAATATTTATATTATCACAACATATGTATTTGATATGTACCAAAAATATTTGTCAATATATATAAAAGACTACTAATTAAAGCAAACAAAAAATACCATTTTGTTTGCAGAAGAACTGGTAAAAAATTTGTCTTAATGAAAATACAGTTTACGTTAAAGTTGACAATTCAAATCAATAGGGAAAAGAGAGTTTTTTTAATAAGTGCTGGCAAGAGAATTAGTCATCATGTTGGAAAAAAGTAATCTCAACTTCTCAACCTCAACACCCTATTCAAAAATAAATTGCGCCAGCATGATGTCTCACACCTGTAATTCTAGCAATTTGGGAGGATGAGGCGGGAGGCTTGCTTGAGGCCAGAAATTTGAGACCC
>CAUYRT010095872.1:0-23918 GCA_963574885.1 Lepilemur ruficaudatus
CCTAGTAAATTCTCGCTTCATTAAACATTCCTTGAATTATCCTAAATTGTGTCATCCATTACCTACTTGGATTCTAACTGATGCCAGGGCATTCTATTCACTGAACTCTACTTTAACTAGTGGGAATACGGGGGAAAAAAATAAAAGAGTAGTACCTGCTCCCACAAAGAAAAGCCTAAGGGCAGATGGCTTCACTGGTAAATTCTACCAAATATTTAAAGAAGAAAAACAAGAAAAATATGAACCAAATTTTAATAAGAAAGAGTTTTATTTAAAAAAGATGGTTTAAAACAACAATTATATATTTAGCTTATGATTCTTTGAGTAGACAATTTGTGCCAGGCTTTCATGGGTGCTTTTTTGGTCTTGGTTGAGCTCATGCAGGCATTTACAGTCAGCTACTTGCTGGCTGAAGCTAGGCTGGTTGAAGATGGGTAAGATTGTCTCCACTCCATGTGACCTCTCAATCCCAAACAGGCTAGCCTGGGCTTTTACGGCTTTTATGGCTTTTTGCGGCACGGCAATTACACAGGATTCCATAAGAAGGAAGAAGCATGCAAGGTTGCCTGGCACGTGGGCTTGGAAATGGTGCATCATTAATTGTGCTGCATTCTATTCGCCAAAAGAAGTCACAATATCAACCAACCCCTCTCAATGGGAGAAGTTACAAAGTCATACTGCAAAGGGTAAGGTCAAAGTAAGGCTATTTATTAAATCTATTATGGTTATCTAAATTCAATTCACACTTAGTTATAAATCACAGAAATCATTACATGTTAAAATGGACCAATGTATTTTTTTTTCCTTAAGTTTTAGGAGTTTTTCAATATATTCTGCATACAAGTTACTTGTCAGGCTTTTGCCTTGGAAATATTTTCTCTTAATCTGTGTCTTGTTTTTCTATTTTCTTAATGGTTTATTTTGATAAGCAGAAAATTTTAATTTTGATGAGGCTATATTTATCAATTATTTCTTATGTGGTTAGTGCTTTTTTTTGTGTTCTATCTAAGACATCTTTGCATACCTCAAGATTGCAAATACAATCTTCACATTTTCTCCAGGAACATCATTATTTTATCTTTTACATTTAGGTCTATGGTGCTGCTCAAGTTATTTTTTGTTATAATGTGAGGTAGTAGTTGAGGTTCATTTATTTCCCGTATAGTTATCTGACTATTTCAGCACCATCTGCTGAAAAGACTTTCCCATCAGATTGCTCTGAGTCTTGTCAAAATTCAATTGCCCATGTGTGTGCGGGTCCATTTCTAGTCATTCTGTTCTTGGCATTGATTTATTTGTTTATCCCCAAACTTTTACCACAGTCTTGATTTTATAGTAAGTCTTGAGATGAAATAGTATAAATCTTCCAAATTTGTTCTTCTTTTTCAAGATTGTTTTAGCTATCCTATGTCCTTTAAATTTTCATATACATTTTAGAAACTACTTGCCCATTTACACAAAAATGATTGCTGAATTCTGACTGATTGTGTTAAATCTAAAAAACTCTCTATAATAGACAAAGAACTGACTTTTAAAATGGCAGAATACTTGAAAACGTACTTCACAAATGTTTCTATGAACAGTCATAATCTCATGAAATGAGGCTTAATATCATTGGGCCAAGGGAATTCGAGTTAAAACAATAATGAAATACTACTTTATGACCATAAAAATTGCTAGGATCAAAACAACTGACAATACTAAATGTTGGCAAGTTGTAGAACACCTGGAATTCTCTTTTGGCAGTTTCCTATACAGTTAAACTGTCATCCTTCCTGTGGCATAAAATTGCCAATCTTTGGTAATTCTTCATGAGAAATGAAAGCATATATGTGTGCAAAAATGCATGTGTAAGAATATTCTTGGTACCTTATTCACATATGCCTAAAACTAAAAATAATTCAAATGACACTAACAGGAGAATTAATGCACAATTTGTATTTAATCATACAATTGAATACAATTCAGCAAAAAGAGAAGAAATAATAATCTATTAGTCCATATAAAAACATTATTCAATCTTAAAAAAAGTTGAGTAAAAGAAGTCAGACACAAAAGAGTGTATGCTCTATGAGTTTATGTATATGAAATTCAACAATAGGAAAAACTAACCTATGGTGATAGAAATGTGATAAAAGTCTGTGGTCACATTTGAGATGAGGAAGATTCACCGGAAAATGAATGAAGGAATTCTCTGGGGTGAAGGAAATATAGTATATCTTGATTTGGGTGATAGTTACACAGCATATACATTTGTCAAAACTTATTGAACTATATGGTGATAATCATCCCTTTCACTGTAGATAACTTATAACTTAATAATAGTAATGATAAAAAAACAAAATAAAGCAAAAAAATTATTCTTGAAGAACCTAAGGATTGCCGTTGTGCTTATCTGTGTTGCATTTACTGCAGGGCAAGGCAAAAAGGAGCCCAAAGGATTCTCTCATTTCACAGTCTTCAGAAAAAGTCTTTCCTTTTCCTAAAGTATAATTCCAATTAATTTCCCTTCAATAATCAGGATTAATCATCAAGCCACGTTATCAGACCCACCTTCCTAGCACTTTGGCTTATTTTTACAATGTCTTACAGTTCTAAAAAGAGCCTATAGTAGTTTTAACTTTCAACTCATTGAAAACTTTGTGTTCAATGGTAGAAATATTCTTCTTTTGTGTAGTAAGACCTTAAACCAGCATGATTCAAAATTATGGGAACATAAAGCAAAAATTAGTGTAAGGACACTAAAATTAAACATGACAGATGTAACTCCTACTTCCACACTTTGTTACACCTATCCATGAATTTTGATTTAAAAGAAACAGCACCATATATTTGGTGCTATTCCAAATGCATAATGCATATTGTAGGACAGTGCATTAATAGCACAATGTGTGCTATTTCTCATAAATCAGTATTTCTCCATTCTATAAGGCTAGTTACTTCTGGATGATGGTATACATGGCAAAAGACCAGTAAATCTGCAAGAATCAGGCAGTTGCCTTATTTTTTTGGAGTTTCTTGGTCAGAGTAATATTCTATGGAATCCTACAGTAGCATGCAAGATAGTGAGCATCCCATAGATAACGCAGTTGACAAGAATAGTGAATAAATGAGGACAATCTAAGTTCAGAGTAAAAACCTATTACACTGATGGAAAGTTGTCACCTCTGCAGATGAAAGGCGTCTACATAATCTTCCCACTATCACTTGGTTTGCTGGTTGTTCTGGATGTGGTACTGTATTTGAATCTCAGAGTTGAGTGGTAATGTGAATGTATTGAATGCTTAGTAGTTGACAGAGGTCTCCAGTTAAACCTTGGTGAGAATTTCATGTTAAAGTAAAAGTGTATATGATAACTCTGTTACCGTGGCTATTTGCTCAGAAACTTATTGATCAACCTTTGTGTGCCTGAAAAAATTGTCTGATTGACATAAAGGGAGTTATTTTGTATATGTCATTATTGAGAGAGACTTATTTCGAAGGGAATTTGGTAAGTTTTACATGAGACACACATTTCTTGCCATATGAGTTCGTTAATAGATAATATCCACGCCACCAATCCTTTAGTCATAGTCTTTCTAATCTCTAAACATCTGGCCACACCCTTAGATATTGCCCTTGAATTCATGCTTCTCTCCTTCTAGGCCAAGTGGGTAATGAGATGTACAAGTCGGATTTATAACCATTGGTATGGCTTTCATTCTGCCCTGTCCCTGAATAAAGTTGCAATATCGCAGTACTACAAATCCAGCAGATCTAAACCTATCATCAGGAGCCATTTGTCAAACGTCACCCACCCTTCTGTTGCTCCTAAGAACACTGCAATAGGAAATAATAGGCGATACTGTAATAGGCTAATAGTAACAGGCAATATTCATGAGGCTACAAATGTGCTTTGAGGAAAATGTAGCAATATAGCGGGAATAGGTATCTGTGAAGTGTAATCATATGCAGATGCAACTGGTTTTATTGGGGGTGGGATGGGTTCAGGACTTGTTGGAGCCCAGCCCCCAAATTACCTCTTTTACTGAAGAAGAAATGTTGTGGGTACTTTTGACATTATGACTTGATACATCAGGTGATGCCCAGTTCATAATGGGCAGTTCAGTTCACCCAGACTTCTCAAATTCACTGGTTAGGCAATCAATTTATCGAGGGTTAATAGCAAATTAATAGTTATAAGATAGAGAATAGTTACTTGTTGGAAGAGGCCAAGAGTTTGTTTCAAAACCTTAAAGGTCTTCTCAGTGTTATAACAGGAAACTTGAACCAGACTCCACGCATTACCATGGGCTCCTTCAGAACTATTAAGCATCATGATATCTTAAGGAAAAAAGGCCAAGAGGTAGAAGAGCTTCAATTGCAGCCTAGACGAGCTAGAGTCTCTCTCTTATTTTCCTTTTTCTTTTTCTTAATTGACTCACTGGAAAAATGTAGAATAAGTACAGGTGGTACATATTTTCTTCAATAGCTGAACAGATCTAAGCATTGTATACTTTTCTTAGTAGTAGAGAGTGTAATGAGTTTAAATATGCTTTTTAATTTAGAATGGTTTTCATAATACATCCATACCACAACTCTGGATCTCCTAGAAAATCCATTGAAATGACAGAAACCTATAATTTCTTTTTTTTTTCATTTTCTTTTTGAGACGGGGTCTTGCTCTGTCACTCTGGCTAGAGTGCAGTGGCATCATCACAGCTCACTGCAACCTCAATCTCCTAGGCTCATGTGATCCTCCTGCCTCAGCTTCCCAAGTAGCTTGGACTACAGGCATGTGCCACCACACCCAGCTAATTTTTTTTCTATTTTTGTTAGAAATGGGGTCTTGTTCTTGCTCAGCCTGGTCTTGAACTCTTGACCTCAAGCAATCCTCCCCCCTAGGCCTCCCAGAGTGCTAGGATTACAGGTGTGAGCTACCACACCTGACCTCTGAAACCTATTTCATGAGATTTATTTCCCACAACTGACATCCATGTGCCATACCAAGCTATATGAGTATCTGCTCTGTCTTACTCATGAGAACATATTAGCATTACATCATCAATATAGTATATAATTTTGATATGTAGTGGCTATGCTAATATAATTAAGATTTCTTTGAATTTATACATGGTAAAGAGCAGTAAAGTTTATGTACATTTAAGATAAGAAGAAGAGGGCTCAATGTTGTCCCTGCTTGGTAAAAGCTGACTATTTCTAATGTTCTCTTCTTATTGGAATAGAAATAAAGAATTTGCTAGGTCAGTGGATGCATAACAGGTCCAGAGACTGTATAATTTGCTCAAGTTAAAAGACCACATTTATATCAGCGGCTCTTTTCACTATGGGCCAAACAGCCAATTTAAAGGGGAATGTGATAGCATCACCCTAGAATTTTCCACTAGGATGAAATGTTCCTTTAGATTTACTATTTTGAGCAGTAGTGGGAGAGACAAGACTTCACTTGCCTCCTCATACAAACCTAGTTCCATATATCCAGAGTTGTTGAGTGAATCTATTCCAACTACTCACTGAAGAATTGGAAAAATAATCATCAGATTAAGGGTCAACCGAGTCATGTACAAAAAGCAATCTAACTAAAATTCACTTCATCAGTGCTGCCCTCTACCTTGGTTAGGAGATGAATAAGAAGCTCACACACGATGGATTAATCCAAAATGTCCTAGCTCTCTCTGTATTTTGATAACATTAGCTATATTTGTACCAGGCAGAGCACAACCAGAGAAACAAAAAGTATACTAATTACAATATTTAAGACAGAGGGAATTTAATACATGTAATTTGTTAAACTGGTGATGGAGTATCTGAGAATCCAAATACTGTAATAAATGATGAGAAAAAGCCAACTTCTTGCTATTGCTTTTACTATCCATCAGCTTGGATAGAAAGAGGAAGAAGGCAGTTTTGCTAGAAGCCAAAGAGCACCAAGTGAAGCAGAAGAAGCCGAAACCACAGCAGAACTATCTGGTGAAAACTGGAACAGTGGAAAGCAGTACTGAGGTACTCTGTGTGAGGCAGAGAATGTGCAAGCTAAATATTCTGGCGTGTCCCTTCCTCCCACCTTCCAAACTGTCTCTAGTTCCTCTTGCTTACTGTGAACTAAGTGACAAGCCAAATTGCAGACTCTGGAGTTGCAGCTTGTAGGACTCATATCTGCTGCCGTATAGAGCAGAGCAGAGCAGGGAATAGGTGAGGAATAGATCCAAGCTCACGTAGGCCAAAACATGGCACATTACACCAAGTGTTCTTGTTAGCCACTACTGAGTAATAAACCATAACAAAACTTAGTAGCTTAAAACAATGACAATATAAATTTTACTTATGAATAAGCAAATTGTGCAGGGCTGTGCTCCACTCAGTGTCATCTGGGGTGATTTGGACTGATTTGACATTTCGCTTGCTCACTTGTCTGGTGCTTGATGCTGGCTATCAACTGGGACCTCAGCTGAGGCTGTGCCTGGAACAGCTCTGTCTGGCCTTTCCATGCGGCTGCTTGGCACACACACAGTTTCGTGGCTGCACTCCAGGGCGAGTATCCCAAAAGGATTTGGTTGCAAGATGTTACTTCTGACATAGTCCCAGGCATGTCTGGATTTTAAGTGGAAAGACCGTGGGCCCAGACCCTTGGTGGAGAAGTGTCAAAATCATACTATAAGAGGAGCATGTGAGATGGAATATGTTGGTTTGGGCATTTTAGAAAGTCTATATATTAGCCAACTAACCCCAAAATTATGTCACACAGCCCTTTGAATTCAAAATTCCTGATATGTGCATACAAATTGAGAAAGTTCGCCTTCTGGTCTATCACTGTAGAAATCCATCCCCACATATTCCCCTGATTGTTCTCAGTATAAATTATCAAAATTTTCATATTTGAGTTTTTACTGTTTTGGGTTTAAATTTATATTGTTCTTTTGAGGCATACTGGATTCTGACTCAAAAATCCTTGAGGGTGTTTGGAAGTAATGAAAAAATTTGCCTTCCTTTGCCAATAAAGTGGTTTTAGTGACGTCATCATAAGACCTTTAAGGAAGGTACCAAGTGCCTCACAAAATAAGAGAAGTTTTTGTATTTCCAAAGGACATTGTTATGCCTCTGTTCTGTCTTCTTTTAAATCCACAGGCCCTTGTCTTTTCACATGTGAGTCTGATCAAAGCTGTGAATTTCAGCTGATGTAATGTGCTAAAATGAAGATTAAATGTTACGGCTACAATTGATTCTTTTACTATAGGAATGAAAATTTCTCATCTTCTGGTTAGATTGTGTACTGAGAGTTTTGGACTTCAAGTTTATCAGTTCATCTCAAAAATTTCAGTGTGCTTAGAAACAACCAACCAAGACTGTCTTGGATGACTCCTTATCATATGTATTACTATGATAGTGCCTTACTGGTTCTTCAAAGTCTTGCCTTCAATAAATTCTTCATTCAGGTAATTAAAGGTTATTACCTGTAATCCAGAGATATAATAAGGGTCAGACAGTAAAAACCAATGAAAGACATTATTATTATTATCATTACTGTTATTAGTATTTTACTATGAGACAGGCAGGAACATATTAGTGAGTTTTCAACAAAAGAGTAAATAATCTGATTTAATTTTTAAAAGTCTCATTCTGGAGGCTCTTCTAAGAGTAGGCTGTAGAAACAAAGATAAAAGCAGGGAAACCAGTAAGGAGTCAACTGAAGCAATCCATTTGATAGATAACAGTGGCTTACACCAAGCTACAGTAAAAAAGAACATATTTTTAAGGTGCAGCCAACAGGATTTTCTGAGTAATTGACAATTAGATATGAGGAAAAAGGGAAAATGGGAAAGAAAATGTTACCATTTACCAATACGAGGAAGACTGGATGCTTAGCAGAATAAGAAATGGGGCAGTTCCTTATTAGACAGTAGTTTGAAATGTCTATCAGACATTAAAAATTGGATGTCAAGGAAGTGGTTGGATAGTTTAGTCTAGAATTCAGGGAGAGGTTTAGATTGGATATAGAAGTTTAGAAATTGACAGCATATGGATTCTGTCACTTCATTTTACGTATTGATGAGATTACATGTGATTCACAAAGAAGTGAGTATAGACAGAAAAGAAGTTCCAGAAATAAATCTAGGAGTACTACAATATTTATAGCTACTAGTCTGAGAATGATTAATTGGAAAACTAAAAAGGTGCAAGCCATGAGGTCAAAGGAAAATCAGGACACATTCTATGATGTCCTATACAAGGAAATTAAGTCTTGTCAGGAGAAGGGAGTAATAAAAATGTCAAATGCTTCAGATAAAGAAAATAAGATGCAGGCTGAGAAAAGAACATTGGGTGTGAAAATATGAAGTTCATTGGTGATGTTAACAAGGGCATTTTCTGTGGAATAGTGGGAGTAAAGGATGCATTGTTTCATGTTCGAGAGAGAAATACAGTGAGCACAGACATTTTCAGAGTTTGCTCTAATGGGAAATGTTAAAGTCATTTGTTTCCCTTTTTAAGTTCTATTTCTATTTTATAATAATTAATGTATTACTATTTTTATTTTTATATCAATCCTATCCTATATTTCTATTTTATACTAATTAATTTTTATTATTAACTCTCATCTGTAAAAGATAAAGTTATTAGCACTATAACCCACAATCAAATTTATCCCTTCCTATAACTTATTTTTTAGAATATATTTTTACCCGGTTAGAGCTCGTAACACTTACATTTCTGGTCTGCAACTAAAATTCTCCCTGCTTTAAAATCTTGGTTTTATTTTTATATGATTTCAATAACACCAGCTCTTCTAACAGAGTTAATGTCCTAAAAAAAATGGCAAAAAGATATTTTCTGTCTCTTTAAAACATTATCCACTCTTTTTGGAAACTGAAGCCTGCAGCCCTGCCTCAGTCGGGGGGTGCCTGGGGAATGTCTTTTTGTTCTTTGGGTTACAGGAGATAGCTCAGCCATGGCAGGCCCTTGCACCAGCCTCCCAGGTAGGTGAAAGTCACAGGCTTTGTCTTGGCAGAGATGAGACAATCAGAATGTTTAACCACAGTAGTGTAGAACTGAGGGCCCTTCCTTTAAAATTCCATATTTCTGCTCCTGTTCAGGAAATTTGGATTTCTGAGACATAAAGTCTACCATTTTTCCTCCTTTGCCAGCCAAGTAATAAACTTCTTGTTCCCCCTCATTGAACCCCTTATTCTAGCTCTTCTGATGAGGCCTCAAGTGCAAGTGCTGAGCTTTTGGTGATACCCTTCTGAATGGCTTCTCCATTTCTGAATTATCTGTTTTGACTATATTTTGGTTAGCAAAATTTCAATAGATAGTTTTTCTAAAATAGGTTCACGATATCGTCTTCTCTAAGTTTCCCCATATTTGAGAATATCTTCCTTTTGTTTTTACACTTGAATGAGAATTAGGTTGAATATAATTTTCTTAACGATATTTCCTCAGTATTTTAAAAATTTTATTGTAGCGTTTCTGGTTTTGTGAATATCTGAGTCCAGTCTGATTTTCTCTTTGCAGGTGACTTTCTTTTTCAACATAGATGAATGAAGTACACTTTTAAAATATTTGACCTTTTTAACATTCAGTGTTAAAAAGGATACTTGAAGGAGCATCAGGAAATTTCACCTCAAAATACGACTCCTTGCTATAAAGACTATTTTGAATTAAAGGCTCTTAGAGATTAACAGGCCCTTGGAAGAGGCTTTCCCTCTATCTGCATAAACTGGACTGACCTAATCAAAAGATCAAAGGGGCAATTGACTTCCCTGCCTCTCCCTATAATCTCAATATATTACAGGAAATAAGATTAAGAATATAACCAGACCGGGCCCAGATCATTTGAAACATAATACCTTCTTCTCAGGTTAATTTACAAGTCAATCTGTTTCCCCCATCCATTCACCCACCCCAGCAACTGTCTAGCCCCTAAACGGAATTACCTATACTCCACATTTCCCCTCCCCTCCAAAAAGACAGGTATAAAAATATCGAAACCTCATTGGGGTATTGGGTAATCACTGTGTGATTCTCCCCATACACATGGTCTTAGTAAATAAACCTTTCTCTTATTAATCTGCCTTAATTGTAAATTGATCTTTCAGTGAACTTCCAGGGAAAAGGACAAGTTTCCCCTCACTCGTACAAACTCAATGGTGATTTTTATCTTTTAATTCATTTTGGTATAATTGGCATATTTTAATCTGCTGATGCAATCTTTCATTCCAGGAAAATTTTGCTGTGTCATTTCTCTGAATAGATTTTTCAGGTTCAGTTGATGTGTTCTCCATTTTAGGAAACTTCTAGTGGATCATCAGTCTCTTTGCACCTATTATCTCATTCTCATCGCTTTAATCTCTTTGTCCTCTTCCTCAGTGTTTAAAGTGACAATACAGATTTCAGCAATTACTTTCTTCCTTGCTGTTTCTAATTTATTTCATTAGATAAGGTATTGTATTGTTCCAGTTTGTAACAGGCTTTCTTTGCTCTGCAATCTCTTTTTCCATCACTATTAAACAAATAACATGTGCCTATATGTGTGCTCCTGAAATTTTTAATACCAAAGTAGTTTTATTTATTTTTTTATTTCAGCATATTATAGGGATAAAAATGTTTAGGTTACATATAGTCTTTGCCCCACCTGAGTCAGAGCTTCAAGCATGTCCATTCCCCAGATGGTGCCCACTGCACCCATTAGGTATGAATATTCCCCTCACCTCTTCCCCCCTCCCACCTGCCCAACATCTGATGAATGTTGCTACTATATGTGCACATAAATGTTGATCAGTTAATACCAACTTGATGGTGAGTACATGTGGTGCTTGTTTTTCCATTCTTGGGATACTTCACTTACTAGAAGGGGCTCCAGCTCTATCTAGGATAATACAAGAGGTGCTAGATCACCATTGTTTTTTTTCTGTGGCTGAGTAGAACTCCATGGTATACATATACCACATTTTATTAATCCAGTCATGGGTTGATGGGCACTGGGTTGTTTCCATATCATTGCAATTGTGAATTGTGCTGCTGTAAACATTCTAGTGCAGATGTCTTTTTTATAGAATGTCTTTTGTTCTTTTGGGTAGATACTCAGTAATGGGATTGCTGGATCAAATTGTTGTTCTACTTGTAGCTCTTTGAGGTATCTCCCTATTACTTTCTATAGAGTTTGTAGTCCCACCAGCAGTGTATGAGTGTTCCTATCTCTCCGCATCCACACCAACATTTATTGTTTTGGGGCTTTTTGATAAAGGCCATTCTCACTGGAGTTAAGTGATATCTCATTGTGGTTTGACTTGCATTTCCCTAATGATTAGAGCTGTCGAACATTTTTTCATGTTTGTTGCCCATTAGTCCATCTTCTTTTAAAAAGTTTCTGTTCATGTCATTTGCCCACTTTTTGATATGGTTATTTGATTTTTTCTTGCTGATTTTCCTGAATTCTATATAGACAACCTACAGAATGGGAGAAAATATCGTATGCTATGCATTGGATAAAGGACTGATAACCAAAGTAGTTTTATGAGAGTATTTGTATTATAGAAGGTTTTCCCCCTTTTGACCTATTGTATTTCCTGATATTTTCTTCATTTATTTTTTCATTTTGTTCTTTGATAAAAAGAAAAATTTCAGCAAAAACAGGTTAAGTTACTTGTCTAAGGTAATCAGTATATAGATGGAAATTAGACCCTAAGTCTTTTTTTTTCTTCATAGTCTAGGTGTTATTCTATTGAACTATATTATAATTCTATTTGAGCTTGGGTCATTCAAAATGTATAAAATTTCTCAAGTTTTATCATTGTAATCTGTGAAAAATAACTAAGTAAGCTATTAGGATTTATAAGCAGGAGTTTACTACCGCTGATTGAGTTAAAGTTTCTTCCTTTTCTTTCTAGCCTGGTCTTGCTATCCTATTTCAGAAGTCAAAGTGATTACAAGGCATGGACAATAAATTAAAATGAGCATCATCTGCCTTATGGTATTTTCTTATGCATTCTAACAAATTAATGATTAATATGCCTACTATCCCTCCAGTGCCATTGCGATGCTGCATTTCTCAGGGCTACTTCAAGGACATATGGTTGGAAAGTCTATGCAGAGAGTAGGAATGAGGATAAGACAACAGAGACAAACTAACCAGGAAGCTAGAGAAAATTACTTTGTAGGACTCCTAGCTTGGCTGAGCCTCTGCAGAAGAAATGTGTCTTTTCTAAGAAAAAGAGATCTAGTAATGTTTTTCTGATCAGTATTTTTGGCAAATTTTCAAGTAGAAGTAGATATATGATCCTTAGTCATTACTTCTTTCCAGGCTGGTTTTCATTTCTTTCCCTTTTGCCAAATGGTATTGCAGTGGCTGCTGAGTCTTTTGGTTTTGTTTTTGTTTTGACTAAGGGAGAGTTGAGTTAGAGATATATTTAATTTGAATTTGGATGAGATATCTTCATTTGCATTTGCTTTGCCAGGAGCCAAAGATGCTACTTATCTAGAACTATTAATACTTCAGTCCCTTTAAAATTTCTACTCTCAAATGATCACATCTTGCTATAGACAAAATATTTCTTTCCAGAATTTAGCCCACCTATTGACTTTTGCTCCAAGGTAAAACAATTGATAAAATATACTAAAAAGTTTTGGTTTTAGTTTATTTGTTTGTTTTGTTCTTTTTTAGTGATTTCTATTTGTTTCCAGTAAGCCCAGAAATACTTTAAAAAGTATATTTGTGATAATGCAAAGGTATTTGTAGTGGAGTTGGGGAGTCTTTTTCTAGCCTGTTGATAGCCTTCAGGAATCAGAAGTCTTATGTTTTCCAAATATAAGTATAATTTATCAGCATCTATAATCTATGTATCAGAAAAACAAATGTCTAATCATGTTTCTGATTTCTTTAGCTATCTTCTACAAAATTTTGTCAAAAACAGAGTCTGTCACCTTCTTACCATCAGTCTTTATTGATTTTGTCTGGCAAGTTATTTCTAGATTTATCAACTTTCCTCATTTATATATATCTATATTTAATACTTAACTTTATTAATTTCTTTGCTCATGTTTCTTAAACCCCAATTCTCTCTCTTGAATTACATTTTTTTCTCACTAAAGTGTATATTCTAGGAATTTTCTTATTAAGAACTTATAGGTGAGAAGGGGCCAGAGCAAGATGGCTGAATAGAAACCTTGAGCAATATTCCCTCCACATAAACAAACAACAAATTCAACAACTATCCACAAAAGAAAGCAACTTCAAAAGAACCAAAAATCAGGTGAACAATCACAGTACCTGGTTTTAACATTACATCACGAAAAGAGGCACTGAAAAGGACAGAAAAGACAATCTTGCATTGCCTACACCACCCCTCCCCCATCCTAAACCAGTGTCATGTCCAGGAAAGAGAATCTGTGTGCCTAGTGGAGGGAGAGTAAAATGATTAAGGGACTTTGCATTGGAGGTCAGGGCCGCCCTGTCACAGGGGAACACAGCATGGGAAGAATTCTGCTGGTGTACATAGAGAGAGCATAAAGACCAGCCAGGCCAGAGGGAAATCCTCCGTCCTGAAAACTGAGTTCTGGCTAGCTCCACCAAAGGCTGACAGAAAGCAGCCTGGGGCCTGGACTAAACTGATAAGGCAGTCCACAAGGCTGCAGTCCTTGGGAAATGTCTGTGGCTGTACTGGCTCAGAGCCAGTGGACTTTGGGTACATGTGACCCACTGAGACATTAGAGGTGGCCAAGCTAGTGCCTGTGGCACCCCTCCCCCAACTGCAGCTCAGGGAGAATCTTATTCTGCTTGGAGAAAGGAAGTGGAAGAGTTCAGAGGATTTTTTTTTTTTTTTTTGCAGCTTGGGTACCAGCTTAGCTAGAGTAAAATAAAGTACCAAGCAGACTCCTAAATGCATTAGTCACTGGATGGCATTTCTAGACCCATCCTGGGTCAAAAGGAAACATGCTGCCCGAAGGGAAGGACACAGTCCTGGCAGGAATCACCACCTGCTGACTAAAGAGCCCTTGGGTTTAGGATAAACATCAGAGGTAGCCAGGCAACAGTCACTGCAGGCTTTGAGTGAGACTGGCTTCAAGTGTGACCTGGTATAGTCCTAGTGACAGTGACCATGAGGAGGTGACCACATCACTCCTCCTCCAACTCCAGCAGCCCAGCACAAAGAGTAAGGGAAGACAGTGAGGAATTTTGTCTAGTAATCCAGGAAATTCTGTCATATCTTATCCAAGTCCACCAAGGCAGTACCATTAGGAGTCCGCAAGAGCCAAAGCATTACTGGGAATGGGGAACTCCCAGCGCAAATATGGCTGTAGTGACCAAAGACTTAGATCACAACACTCAATTTCCTTTGAATATCTGGAAAGTCTTCTGAAGAAGGATGGGTTCAAACAAGCCCAGACTGTGAAGATTAAAATCAATTCTTAACTGTTCAGTGCCCACATATCAATGAACATCTACAAACTTTAAAGAATTTCCAGGAAAACATGACCTCACCAAATGTAATAAATAAGATATGAGTGAATAATCCAGGAGTAATGGATATAGGTGACCTTTCAGACAGATAATTCAAAATAGCTGTTCTGAAGAAGCTCAGTGAACTTTAAGAAAATACACAGAAGGAATTCAGAAGCCTACAGGTAAATTGAACAAAGAGATTGAAATAATAATAAAAAAAATTTAAGTACAAATTCTGGAGCTGAAAAATTCAATTGACAAACTGAGAAATGCATGAGATCTCTCAACAGCAGAATTGACCAAGTAGAAGAAAGAATTAGTGAGCTTAAATAGAGGCTACTAGAAAATTCACAATCAGAAGAGAGAACAAAAAACAAACAAAAAAAAAAAAACGAATGTACCACACCTACAGGATATAGAAAATAGCCTCAAAGGGAAAATTTAAGAGTTATTGTCCTTAAAGAAGAGGTAGAGAGAGAGAGATTGGAGTAGAAAGTTTATTCAAAGAAATAACAGAGGACTTTCCAACCCAAGAAAAAGTTATCAATATTCAGGTACAAGAGGGCCATAGAACATGAAGTAGATTTAACTCAAGACTACCTCAAGGCATTTAATAATCAAGCTCCCAAAAGTCACAGATAAAGAACAGGTTCAAAGGGAAACAAGAAAAAAGAAAAAATAATGTATAATGGAGTTCTATTATATCTGGCAGCAGAAATCTCATTGGAAACATCAGAGACCAGGAGAGACAGGCATGACATATTAAAAGTGCTGGAGGAAAAAAACATTAACCCTAGAATATTATATCCTGCAAAAATATTATATCCTTCAAACATGAAGGAGAAAGACTTTCCCAGACAAACAAAAGCTGAGAAATTTTGTCAACACCAGACCTGTCCCACAAGAAATGATAAAAAGACTTCTTCAATCTGAAAGAGAAGGACATTAATGAATAATATGAAATCATCTGCAGGTATACAACTCACTGGTAACAAATACAAAATATTATATTGCTGAAGTTGTGGTGTATAAACCACTTACATCTTGAGCAGGAAGACTAAAGAAAAACCTATCAAAAATAGGTACAATAAATTTTTCTGGGATTTATAGTATAAAAGAAATGGATGAAAACAACATATCAAAAATAACTACAATAAATTTTGCTGGGATTTATAGGATAAAAGATATGGATGGAAACAACAAAAAGTTAAAAAAACATAGGAGGGATAAAGTTAGAAGGTTGAATCTCTGTTAGATTTTTTTTGCTTTTTTATTTGTTTGTAAGAAGAATTGTCATATGATAAAATTATTTGGTTATAAAATCTTTGCAAGCCTCATGCTAACCTCAAATCAAAAAACCTACAACAGATACACAAAAAATAAAAAGCAAGAAATTAAAACAGACTATCAGAAAAAATTGCTTTTAACAAAGGATGACAGGAAGGAAAGAAGACAGATAGAGAGAACCATGAAACAACCAGAAATTAAATAACAACATGGCAATCTTAATTCCTCACCTATCAGTGATACTATTGAATGTGAAAGAACTAAACCAGCCATTCAAAGACACAGAGGGACTGAAAGGATTAAAAACAAGACCCAGCTACATATTGTCTATAGGAAACTCACTTCAGCTATAAAGATATAACTAGACTAACAATAAAGGGATGGAAAAAGATAGTCCATGCAAATGGAAACTGCAAAAGAACAGGAAGAGTTATATTCTGATAGATAAAATAGAGTTCAAGACACAAACTGTAAAAAGAGATAAAGAAGGTCATTGTATAATGATAAAGGGGTCAATCGAGCAAGAGGGCATAAAAATGGTAAATTTAGATGCACCCAACACTGGAGCAAACAGATATATGAAGCAGATATTGTCAGAGCTATGAAGAGAGACAGACCCCATTATAATAATTGTTGGAGGTCTCAATACTTCACTTTCAGCATTAAATTGATCATCCAGACAGAAAATCAATAATGTAACATTTGAATTAATCTGCACTATAGACTAAATGGATCTAATAGATATTCACCGAATATTTCACCTATTTTTGAAATCATATCAAACATTTTCTTTGACCACAAAGGAATAAAACTAGAAATCAATAATAAGAGGGACATTGGAATAAAACTAGAAATCAATAATAAGAGGGACATATACAAACACATGGATATGAAACAACATGCCCCTGAATGATCAGTGGGTCAATAAAGAGATTAATAACAAAATAAAAATTTTTTTTTGAAATAAATGGAAATGAAAACACAACATAACAAAAACTGTAAAACACAGAAAAAGCAGTAACAAGAGGAAAGGTCATAGCAATAAATGCCTATATCAAAAAAGTAGAAAAGCTTCAAATAAACAACATAATGATGCATCTCAAAAAACTAGAAAAATAAGAGTAAACCAAACCCAAAATTAGTAGAAGAAATAAAGATCAGAGCAGAAAAAATGTAATTGAAATCACAAATCAATACACAAGATCAAATAAACAAAAGGGGGCTTTTTGAAAACATGAATAAAACTGACACACATTTAGCCAGACTAAGTAAAAAAAAAGAAGAGAAGACACCAGTAAGTAAAATTGGAGATGAAAAGGGGGTTTAACAATTCAGAGAATCATTAGAGACTAATCTTAGCATCAATATGTCAATATGCTGGAAACCTAGAAGAAATGAATAAATTTCTAGAAACATACAACCTACCAAGATTGAACTAGGAAGAAATCTAGAAGCTTAATAACCCAATAACAAGTAATGAGATAGAAACAGTAATAAAGTCTCCCATCAAAGAAAAGCCCAGGACCTGATAGCTGCACTGCTGAATTCTACCAAACGTTCAAAGAAACACTACCTATCCTACCTAAATTGTTACAAAAAATAATGGAGGAGGAAATATTCCCAAATTCATTCTATGAAGCCTGTATGAACCTGATACCAAAACCAGACAAAGACACACACACACACAGACACACACACACATGAAAACTATAGGCCAATATCTTTGATAAACAGAGATACAGAAATACTCAACAAAATACTAGCAAACCAAATTTAACAACCGTCATCATGACCAAGTGAGATTCATCCCAGGGATGCAAAGATGGTGCAACATGGGCAAATCAATCAATGTGATACATCATATCAACAGAACAAAAGACAAAAACCATATGATCATTCCAATTGACACTGAAAAAGCATTAGATAAAATTCAATATGCCTTCATGATAAAAACTCTCCAAAAACTGGAAATAGAAGGAATTTACCTCACCATGTTAAAAACCATATAGGACAGATCCACAGTGAATATCATAATGAATGGAGAAAAACTGAAAGCCTTTCCTGTAAGTTCTAGAACAAGACAAGGATGCCCACCTTCACCACTGTTATTGAAGATAGTACTGAAAGTTCTACCTAGAGCAATCATACAAGAGAAAAAAATAAAGGGCATCCAGATTGGAAAGGAAGAAGTAAAATTATCCTTCTTTGCAGATCATACGAAATCTACAGAAACCTAATGCTTCTGTAGGTATAAAAAACTATTAGAACAAAAAACTATTAGAACTGATAAATGAATTCAGTAAAGTTGTAAGATACCAAATTAGCATACAAAAATCAGTAGCATTTCTATATGCCAGGAGCAAATAATTTGAAAAAGAAACCAAGAAAGTAATCCCACTTACAATAGCTCCAAATAAAATGAAATGTCTAGGAATAAACTTAACCAAAGAAGTGAAAAATCTCTACAACTAAAACTATAAAACATTGATGAACAAAATTGAAGAAGACATAAAATAATGGAAAGATATTTCATGCTCATGGATTAGAAAAATCAATGTTGTTAAAATGTCCATATTATCCAAAGCACTCTACAGATTCAATGTAATCCCCATCAAAGTGCCAATTACATTCTTCACAGAAATAGAAAAAAAATCCTAAAATTTAGATGGACCCACGAAAGACCCAGAATAGTCAAAGCCGTCCTGAGCAAAAAGAACAGAAGTGGAGGAATCACATTACCTGACCTCAAATTATACTACAGAGCCGTAGTAATGAAAACATCAGAGTACTGGTATAAAAACAGACACATAGACCAAACAGAATAGGGAACCCAGAAATAAATCCACATCTTTATTGAACTTATGTTCGACAAAGCTACAGTGGGGTAAGGACCGTCTCTTCAATTAATGTTGCTGGGAAAATTGGATATCCATATACAGAAGAATGAAGTAGACCCTTATCTTTCTCCATATACAAATATCAAATCAAAATGAATTAAAGACTTTAAGATGCAAAACTATGAAACTACTAAAAGAAAACATTGAGGAAATTCTTCAGGACATTGATCTGAGCAATGATTTCTTGAGTAATACCACCAAAGCACAGGCAACCAAAGCAAAATTGGACAAATGGGATTATATCAAGCTAAAAAGCTGCACAGTGAAGGAAATAATCAACAAGGAGACAACCCACAGAATGGGCCAAAATACTTGCAAACTACCCATCTGACAAAGGATTAATAACTGGAATTTACAAGGAGCTTCAACAACTCAATAGGAAACGATCAAATAATACAATTAAAAATGGGTAAAGGATATGAATAGATATTTCTCAAAAGAAGACATGTATATGGCCAACAGGTATATGAAAAAATCCTCAACACCATTAGTCATTAGAGAAATGCCAATCAAAACTACAATGAGATATCTTCTCACCCCAGTTAAAATGGCTTTTATGGGAAAAAAAATAGGCAATAACAAATGCTGGAGAGCATATGGAGAAAGGGGAACCTTTATATACTGTTAGTGAAAATGTTAAATTAGTGCAACCACTATGGAGAACAGTATGGAAGTTCCTCAAAAAACTAAAAACAGAACTACCACATGACAGAGCAATCCCACCATGGGTATATATCCAACAGAACAGAAAGCAATATATCAAACAGACATCATCTGCACTGCCATGTTTATTGCAGCACTATCCATAATGGTCAAGATTTGGAATCAACCGAAGTGCCCATCAATGAATTAATGGATAAAAAAGTTGTGGTACATATACACAATGGAATATTACATAGCCATAACAGAATAAAATCCTGCTATTTGAAACAACATAGATAGAACTGGAGAACATTATGTTAAGTGAAATAAGCCAAACACAGACAGACAAATCTCACATGTTCTCACTCACGTGCGGGAGCTAAATATTAAAACAATTGATTTCATGGAGACAGAGAGTAGATTGATGGTTCTCAGACCCAGAGGCGGGGATGTGTAGAGGAGAAGGAAGGATAAAGTGGGGATGGTTGATGGGTACAAAAATATACTTACATAGGATGAACAATATTTGATAGCACAACAAAGTGAGTATAATCAATAATAAGTTAGGGTATCCTTTAAAATAACTAAAAGAGTGGAATTGGAATATTCTAACACAAAGAAATGATAAATGCCTGAGGTGATGGATAGCCCAAATACCCTGATTTGATTAAACACATTGTATGCCCGTATCAAAACATCATGTGTACCTTATAAATATATACAACTATTATGTACCTGTAATAATTTTTTTAAATTTAAAAAAAAATAGAGAGATGAGGGATAGCATAGTGTTGTCTTACCTCACCAAAACATTTTAAATGAGTATATTTAATTTGTATTTTAAATCCCTTAAATTAATTCTAAATGAACTTCTACATAATTGTTTCATAGATAAGAAATTCAAGGTCAAACATTTTGGGTATAATTGTTTTTTATTTTTTTAGAGATAGAGTCTCACTCTGTCACCCACACTGCAGTGCAGTGACACAATCATAGCTCAAAGCAGGCTTGAACTCCTGGGCTCAAACAATCCTCCCACCTCAACCTTCCAAGTAGCTGAGACTACAGGAATGCTCTAACACACCATGTTAGTTTGGTTTTTGTTTTTTTTTTTTTTCTGTAGAGTCAGAGTCTTGCCATGTCACCCAGGCTGGTCTCAAATCCTGGGCTCAAGATATCCTCCCACCTTGCCCTCCCAAATCGGTGGGATTAAAGGCATGAGCCCTGGTGCCCAGCCTTTTGTGAGTATAATTTTTAGTCTTTCAGACTTTTGACCCAGTTTTGGTAAGAATAGTATTCATATTTTGGTAGCAGTGCTTGACGCTGGATAATTTTCCAAAAAAATTCTTGACTCACCTGTATTGATAGCAAACAATCTGAATTTATAGGATATTACTTAATTATACATTTATATTTTCTGATCTGCATTCCTCTTCTAATGTCTTCATCTGGTAGATAATACCCATAGAGGAATATGAAAGATACCATAGCTATTAGCATGAGACTGAACACATTATACATACACCAAAAACATAGGGCACTTTATCATTAAAAATATAATGAGTCCTACTATGCTAATTTCATATAAGGAAAACTTACATGTAAGTGGCCTTGAATTATATATCCTAACCAATGCATACCTTTTTTCCTTCAATGCCAGGTAAACCCATGTATCCCGGTTCTCCTGGGGGTCCTATTGCTCCTGGTTCTCCCTAGGTAACACAGAAATTCCATAAAAATCATTAACCTACTGCTTATACAAAAAGCCACCACTGTTTTTATCTCTATATAACAACTCAAATTTAAAATTTATGGTTAAAACATTTCTTAACGGAGTTATTACTGTAGAAATAGTAAAGAATAAAAAGTTTACTGGAATCCCAATAAAATTTCTTATATTTCTCTCTGTCTTTGGCAGTTGAAAAATTCTGATAGCATTTTGTATTTTAAAATGTTATAAGTATTTGGTACTATTATTATACTTTATAATTTCAAAAATAAATTAATAAAGTAGTAAAATTAATAAACAGGTATTTCTGTTTACATATTTACTAACACTTTCTCTTTCTCCTTGAAACTGTTTTTCTCATATTTCTACTTTAAAAAATTTATTTCCTTGTTACAAAAGTGACAAATAGAAGTAATAAAATTTTTTGAAAGTCTCGTTACCAATTGTTTTCATTTTGTTATATGTTTTTTTCTATCCCTAACTGATAAACTTGCATGCACAATTTAGTTACTAAGATGTGTTCACTGTGTATGCATAATTTTATGACTTTTAATCTCAAAATATATTATGTTTTTCATATGCCATTATATTTATAACATTAATTTTAATTTCAGAGGACTATTTAGCTTTATTAATCTATATTTTATTTAATAAAATTTCTGTTAAATATTACAGTTTACATAATTTTTTTATTTTTATAAACAATGTTGGAATGAACATCCTTGTAGTTAAATTTAATAACATATATATATTTTCTTTATACATATGGAATATTATTTTCTTATGAATTAATTCTTCAGCTATTTTCAGTACAGGACATATTACATGAGTTATCATAACTCAATTTCTTTACTCTCCATCGTCCTGTAGTGTTTTTCTTTCTGAAGTAAAGGTTTTTTTTAAAGGCCTTAAATAAGTTCTTTGCAAGCATAAATTGACAATGCACTGACAATATTTAGGATATAGTTGTAAGATATGGGACACAATCTTGAACATGCTTCATGTTTTTGTTCTGCTTTTATTTTATCACTAACCCCAAACTCTATCACATTAACTAAAGACCACTCTTTTTTGTGGAAACCAAGTTTTATTCTCTTTGCTCATTGTACCCACTCCCTAGCTATTGAACATTCCTATAGACTTTTAAAGGCTGGAAGCAAATGTAAAATCCTATTGAAATAAATATCAACCATTTGGTTCAGAGGAAACTGGTAAAAGCAATTGTGAGTTCCACACCAAAGATGAAAGTCCCATTAATTAGCAAATAAGGGAACAGTACCATTTGTGACAGCTACACACTCTTGTTTTTAGCTGTTTATTCTCTGGATCAGAGAGTATGCTCACAATTTTTACCATTTCTAGATAAAATAAGCCAAAGTTTCTTTTATGTCTTTATTATTCAACAAACAAAATATCTAAAACACAGAAATGAAACTCTACATTGAACATTTCCTTTCATGTACTTTAATTTTGTGACAAACATAATCTTTAATTTCATGGATAATTGCATCTTTTCTTAAGGAATACAAAATGTTAATTTGCTAAAGAAATGAGTGCGATTTACATTATAATTTCTTTGAAAATATTTCCAAATGTAGAACGTCACAATTACCTTGAGCCCGGAAGCCCCAGGCATCCCTTGAAGTCCAGGTTCACCTTTGTTCCCCTGTCAGTGCATCAAAAACATTTGTATTAAAAAAAAATTGTCACAATATATCTGCTATAGAACTTTAGGGAATATATTTAAAATATTTTTTGCATTTTTAACTTTCTAATTGTTTGAAACATAGGCTCTGTACATAAGCTTATTTATTAAGGAAAACTCTTAAGCAAGGAAATGAGTCCACATATTTATAAAGCTCCCTAAAAGAATGTATTAAAAGCTGGTAGCTTCAAGCGTAAGGTAAGAGTTTCAAATCTTTAGGGACCAGAATTAGTAAATTCAGTCTCCACACAGCACAGGTGGGAGCCATGTACTTTAATAGCATCCTCTGGGCTGAGTTCCTCATCATTGTCCTGTTTCACTTTCTCAGGGTAATTCACCCTCAGAATGCAATTGAAAAAAAAAATTAGCTTCAAATGTACAATGGCTTTTCTGAAGAAGTGTGAATCAGAAAATGTTTAATTTGTGTTCTTTTTCAGGATGCCAGTGCAGTCCTTTCTAACAGACGGAAAGTTAGGGAACAAGGCTAAGTTCGTAGAGCAAAGAACGTAATGTAGAAAGAGAAAATCGAATATAAGAAGAGAGAACAAGCCTGCTGGCTAACAAGGAGAGATTGTCAAATGTAGCTCTGGTTTTCAAATACTTTGATACGTGGTGTTATAACCCAGTGTCTGGCAAAAGCCCATAATTAAACAGGTTGTTGTGATATCTAAAAGAGGAGACTAATGATCACCCAAAGTCAACTTGGGTTCACTAATGAGTAAAGCAAATCAATTTCATTTTCAGTTTTTAAAAAGTTTTCTAGGCTGCTCATGGTAAGACATATGTGAACGTAATATTGGATTTAATTAAAGTATTTAACACATAATAGCATTATTGAACCATAGAATAATGGTTCCTTAAAATTTCTTACTTTACAAGTGATTAAGCTGAAACTCATAGGTAAGACTTAAAAGTTATAAGACATCATAATGTCAATATATCATAATATCATTTATACAATATTTCTAAAAACTATAGTATGGTAAAGTAGGCTTATAAATGTTTCAACAGATTTTTTTAAAGTATTATAATCTAAATTATAAGTTTTCTAAAAATCTCACAGTTTCAGCCTCTTCTCTGCCTTATTTTTTTTTTTAATTGGGGGAAAACTACAAAGCATTTACAGTACAATGTTTACAGTCACAATTTGTAGTGAGCTGATTTCCCAAAATATATTACCACTCAAGTTGACTTATCTTGTTACATTCAAAAACCTACTCTGTC
>CAUYRT010095876.1:0-20035 GCA_963574885.1 Lepilemur ruficaudatus
TATGTGGACTGTTTTAGCCACATAGTTTCTTTCATTTTTTTTTTACATTTGCTAAACCCAAGTCTGAGCGACGTGGGGCGTCACTGTGGAGGGGTGGGACATGCTTGAAAAATAGTTGGGGAGTGGAATTAGGGGTCTCAACAGGGGAAAGGAATTCCTCTAAAACTGATTTATGTGATTAACTGTACATCTCAGTAAATTCACTGAAAATCATTTAATTGTACACTTAAAATGGAGTAAAGGCATGATTGATATGTAAAGTATACTTCAATAAAGAAAAAAAAAGAAAAAGAAATAAATATACAGATTATCTAGATTTCTCTAATTTCTTATTAGTTATAAATCTCAGTTAGGAAAAAGATAACAGAAGCCTTTCTGCTACTAAAGAAGTCACAAGACATTTGAAAGTATGATTTTTTTAGTGCAGCTGTAAATAAGGTGTATTTATTTTATATATTGCTGTACTTACTTTATTTCAAACAGACTAATGTGTGAGGTTTAAAATTAAATATGCTTTCCCTTTAGATTAATACTATCCTTTTCATCTTTGTCAAAAAGAAGTAAATTGCTTGGTTCAATACAAGCCAGTCCCATTTGAGTAGCTCTCTTTGTTGTGTTTCAGAAGTAGGAGAGATTGAGAGTTGAAAAAGCATTCATCATCAGGAGAATTTGTTTTAAAAGCATCCAAGCTCCCGTGCAGCCAGTAGATAAATTACCCACTATTCAAGAGAAGGAGAGCACAATTAGTTTTACTTTATACTAAACCAATCAGCTCCTTAAGTGATTGTCTTTCTTGACAAAAAGGCAGCAAGAACGATGTCATTTGTCCCCTTTCTCCCAGGCCGTTGCAAGCCAACAGCAAGCCTTTGCTCAGACTGCAAGTTGTATGAAAAGTTTTGTAAATATGTTTTGCCATTGTTTTTAGATAAGGAGAATCATATTCATGACTTGTATCCATATAGTTAGTCATACCTACTTCACAACGCAAAGTTAATCAAGTTTTTATTTCATACCAGTGACAGGCAAATGCTTTGAAGCCTTATGGCAAGAAGTAAGACTTCAATAAATTATTTTTAAACCTACCTTTCTTCTTCCTAGGATAATTATTTTTATGTAATCATTTACAATTAAGGAGGAAAGGAAGGGGTAAGAAAAAATTGTGCTGGGGGTAATGAAATCTTAAACCTGCAGGTTGTTTTTTTCTTCTTAATAAAGTGAATAGTTGCCAAACAACCATTATCTCTTTTGAGACATGCAGGAGAGTGTAAGAATATACTAAATTAATGTAATCTTCCATGACTTAACCTGGAAAATATGACAATTAATAAATTTTACATACATAGCTGCTACAAATTATGGAAATGCATTCAGCATTTTCCATTTATAATAAGAAAGCAATCAATGGAGGCCTTGGAGAAAAGAGTGCAATTGCAATCATATAAATAGCCTTATTTCCTTCCTGCACACAAGTGCTATCAATCAAAACTCAAAAATTGCAACACATTATTTTTATATATCAGTATCAGTGTATAGGTCAATTTCATTTTATTTATTATTTATTCTCATATTGATAATTGATAACTTTTGGTATATACATACAGGTTATATACAAAACTTTCTTTATACTATCCAAAGAGTGGCATGCTTATTTTGTACAATAAGTTCAAGACTTTGTGCTTTAAAGACTGTTTGACTGTTCCCATACACATTAACACAGCCTGGAACTACATGAGGAACACATTTCAACAATGTTTTCATTTTTAAAAATGCATGTATGTGTAATAGGTATAGATTGGGTAAGGAGAAGAAGAAGGAGAAAAGGAAAGAGGGAGTAGAGGAGAGAAACAAAAAGAAAGAAAGAAATAACAGTATCAGAGTATACTTGTACATTACTCATAGTCATGGAAGTTCCCTTCCTAGGAATATAAGGTTTTTTTAATGCTTTTGACTGTAGAAAAGACTATTAAAAGTGTGTATTTTATTTATTTTTAGTTAAGTTTGATTTATTAAAGTTTTTTTCTTTTTTTGTTTTTTCTTTCCTTCTTTTTGTTTATTTTTTGTCTTCATGTCAGACAGGTAATGTGCCCACATGGTAACAAGGCTTGAGGGAAGCATATCTCACACATGAGCATGAAAACCCAATCATCACACTTAAGAACTATGAAAGGATCTGAATTATTAAAGTTTTAAAATAAGAACGTTAGGCATTTATTATTAGAATTATATTTCTAAGTATAGCAAGTTTTACAAAATACTTCTCAGAGTCTTTTGATTGTCCCAGATTAATTAAATGCGTTCAAATGTTGTAAATGGATTTGTAAATTTAGCAACATACTTTCTTAGGGTGGGAGCTTGTACCACGGATGAGAAAAAATTCTCAACTCAAAGATTAGGATAGGTTTTAAAGCAAGAAGTTTATTTTACTTTCCAAGAAAGGAAAGGGCACGGCATGAAAGAAAGAAGAAGTACCAGCCCCAAGGATAAATGGCTTGGGCTTTTATTGGAGTTATAAAGAATAGATAAAAGTAGTTGCTGCAAAATGATAACAGGAGTTCACTGTGTTTGTTCTTTTTCTCTGCTAGGTTGGCTTTATCCGTCTCCTCAGAATGTGGTCTGGTAAATGTGGGGGAGGGCTGTGCCCTTTCTTTCTGCTCAGTACTCTTCATGTGCTATTAAAACAAACTCTTAAAACAAGTTAAGCCACAGGTGGTTAAGCAAACAAAGGGGCATTGTATGCAAAGATTTTTTTTCTCCCTTAGATGGTTTATTAACAGTGTTGTCCTTTCATATTTGATATCTTGTTATTAAGTACTTCATTTGTCTGGTTTAACAAAAAAAGTCTTTCTGAGAATGAAAAATTTCTTAAAATCGAACAAATTAAATATATCAATATGAGGTCCCAATGTTTTCTTAGACTTTCCAATATCATGCACAAATGCACTAAGATTTCAAATCATAAAACTGAAATCCTGTATCACAATCAATTTTTTAATTATATATTCTAAACCAAAATCACAAGACTGTCACTTTAGTAAGCTAAGTTCTCTTAAATAACACAAGAACTTAAGGCACCAAATGTTTGTAGATTTTTTTCCTAACACAAAAACATTAGTATTGTGGTTTTTGTTCTTTTAAATATTTTATATTCAATTTTAAATCTTCCTAGAATTAAAAAGTGTACTCACTAAAGAGGATAGTATCCTGTCTGAAATTATTTAAATGTATGTATTCATGCATGTGAAAAATGCCAAGCATGAAGAAATAGAAATTACCACCCAGGTTCATTGAGTTCCTTTCAGTCAGGAATCCTGGCCAGGCACGAGATCTGGGCTACAGACACCAAAGCCATCCTTACCACCTACCTGCCATATTCAGTCTCTCCTAATCTTTATATCATGGATTTCAAACCTTTAATAAAAGGTCAAGTTACCTAATTCTCTGGCTATTCACAGGAAATTAACATGTCTCATCCATATACATAGATTTTCCATCTAACTCCAAAGACCTTTGAAATTGATGGGATAACAATAGGTGTAATTATATTTTCTGTCTAAATAGAAGGGTCTGGGACATGATAGGAGTCTAATATAAATAAATGAGTTTTCCTGTTGATGGACTCCTACATTATTTTATCTTCATGTTCATATTCATATTTCTCTTCTCAATTCAATTCTTCAGCCAATTGAATTTGGGCTCATATATGATGTTTTAGACTCATGATTGCCCCATGAAGTCTTCCACATATCTTGCTTCTTTTACAACCATGATTGTGTAACTCTGGCCAGATCTGTATTGGTTTTTTCTCCTAACCCAGATTCACAGGGCTTAGGACTGCACTGTTCAAAGCCTCTTAGAGGGGGAAAAGTATCCTAGGCTCACTCTTGTTAGGAGAAGCAAAGATTTATGAACAATTCAAATCTCTTTACCTGGGCTAAGACTTCAGGTGGTTCCCCTCTGACTTGGACAAGAGCTCAAGTTGAAAAATAATTGCTGATCTCAGACACTTAAGCTAGATTAAAAAACATCATAGCAAATATAACTATAAATAATTTTAGAGTTGCTTAGAACAAAGGATTTAAGAACCTACCATCAAAAATATTTGTCCTAAATGTCTAACACTTCCTTTATCCTTTTCCTGATTTAATTTTAAAATCTAACTTACATGTAGCATATCTATGCTATGAACAATGAAACACAAATCTCTGTTATTTTAAAATATTTTCTTTCTTTTCTCAGTTTCTACAGATAAAGTGATCTGAAGTAATGCGTGATGCCGCAAAGCTGAAAAGAGAAACTGTGACAACCCCCAGAAATGTGAAAGGAGGTTTCTTACTGGATAGCAGCATCTTTGGTTCAATTTATATAAAAACCCAAATAAATAAAATGGACAGTATTGCTCAATTTCAGAAATTCCATTTCTTCTATGTTCTAAGCTGTACAATTGTCAGGTTTTTATGGTTTAAATTGTAAATGTGTTTTCACCTTTGCTAATTATGTTTTTTTTTAAGTCTTAAAATGTGAAAGACATTTATGAATGGTAAGGGAGACACTATATACAAATGTATATTTGTAAAAGCTATTTTTATGATTAGCATGTTTCACTGTTGATCATATATAAAGTCAGGTGATACTGCAGTTCTATGTTTAAAGCTTATTTCCAACAATGTCATGTAAGAGAAGACACATCCTATGCTAGTTTTTATAATTTATTTTTAATTTATAGTTTAAAGTATTTCAGATCGTAAGGGTAAAATATTTGAAAGAGTTATATTTCTGCCCTCTATAAGCACCATTTTTATTAATAAAGAATGCAGATATTTCAGATATGTTACAATAGTTAAAGGACTGCTGGTTGGACCTGTGATTAAGATGAGCATGCTCCACTCTACTGAACTAAAGTGATCCAATTATTACCTAATACTTCAGTCTGGGTGGGAGATTCCTTGGACAAGTTTTAATGGTCTTATAGGTGAGAACTAGATTGCCAAGGAAAAGATTGTCTTGTCTTTGGATCCAAAAGTTTAAATTAGTGCATACATCACTTCATTTCCTCTCCTATTCCTAGGAATTCTCCACTCCCAAGTATTGCAAGTGTTTTCCAGATGCTCTTAGCTGTTGTCTTGTGCTGTGGAAATGGAAGAAACCATCTTCACAGACTGTAGGAGAATTCAGCATATAATTTCTTAATAAATACTGTTTCTTTTAAAAACGAAGTTGGTGGTATCTTTCCTTTGTAGTACACTTAGTTTTAATATTCAATTTGAACTTTTTCACTATAGTGCCACAAAATCAGTACAATAATGAAAGTAGCATAACTTTACTAACGTGTATATTATGTGTTCTGCATGCCCACACTCTTCCTAGAGCAACCTATATTCTGTGACATATTTATTTGCCATATAAAACAAAGCCAGATGGCCTTTAATCCTTGACAAAAGTAACATTCCAGTTTATATTTCCATAAGGTATATTTTTCTCCAAATACAGAATTTTAAGAACATGTTTCAGTATAGAAAACAAAACTACTTCATAAGGAAGTATTAGTATTTATGATCTCTCAGATTAAAAGTCTGTAGCTAAATGACCACAAGCTTCTCATTAAAGAGCAGAGAGACATGTAATGACACCAAGAACACTTAGTGGGATAAAGCCCTCCCTCCTTCAAAGAAATTGAACAGAGTCTAAAATCAGCTTGGTATGTTTTTGCTTAATTTTCTATTTAATTTCTTTAGGGTAATTTATCCTATCTCTGTCTTTCAAATATAAGCTAATGAAAAATCATACAATTTCATCCAACCAAGTATATCAAAAACTAAAACTCTGGGAAAAAAGAATTATAACTCATCATTAAAGAAAATAAATAAACTACATTTTACTATTTAAAGTCTTTAGAAACTTGCACAATAGGACCTAGGATCTGGATCAAGAATGTACTTCCTTTTTAAGGGAATGCAAAAACTATAGTGTGGTACACTGTCAACTATTTAGGAAGAATTTGTGATTGCCAGTGACTGGACTCTGAAACTGAAAAGAACCTGTATATGGTTCTGGAATAAAACCAGCATAGTGATTTCTTGGATTGCTACCAAATTGATAAATTTGCTGGGAATAATCCAATGTTCCAGACAGAAGTATTGGCAGAACTGTGTATTAGGAAATTATATATGTTAATATTTTTCCCAATTTGTCATTTGTTTGTCCTCAGAGTATTCAATAAATAGTGTGGTATTTATAATCCAGCATTATCATAAATTATTGAGAGTATCATACTTTCCCTGATAGTCATTAACTATTCTCAAAACAAAATGAATAATTAAAATGTATAAAAAGAACTCTTTGTTATTGGACTTAATTTTCTCCATATAGGCCTTGAAGTATGAAACCATGGGTCTTTCCCTTTATTTATTACTTATTCCTTAAGAATTTCTTTTGATGACAAAATTGGAACAAAATATATACCAAATCAACAAAAAGTATAGATGACTCGGGATTATAATCCTTGATAGCTTAGTTTAACAATTTAAAGCTTTGAAGGTCTGAGGAGGGATGTGTGAACTTCTTCCAACTCCAAATAATGCCAGTCTCATAAAACAATGCCAAGGGAGAAGAAAAGGGGCATTACTCACTGCATTCAATTCAAGAAAAATATGGAAAATTAGGCCTGCTGCTTGAAGTTAGGTAAACTGGTCACTTGGGCAATCTGAAAAGGGAAAATGCCAATTTTGCTTCCATCCTCTTCTGCAAAAGAATAGCTGGCCAAGCAGAAATGCACAGCCAAATGAATTAAGATAGAAATGACACAGAAGATAGGCCAAGAAGAAACACTTTTAAATAAGTTAAAAGTTCAGAGGACAGAAGTCACAAATGTGAATCCCTACAAAGGCCTGATAAGAAATATAAATGAAAGAGACAGCCTTGAAGGCAGCAGACATTAAATGCAACTCTGCTGATAAGGGAGACAGCCATCTCTCAGGTCCAGCTGGCAACTTGATTCAGAAATGTAGCCCTGGATTAGCCAAGTTTCCTGATTTTTCAAGAGAAAGTAGACATTCTGAGTTCAAAATTAGATAGTCTATTTTGTTTCTTTCGTTTTATTCTAATGTGAATCTGAAGTTGAATCAAGACATACCTGGGATCTACATTCAGAATTCACTAGTTGTAAGACAAACAAACAGAATATAATAAATAATAATGAGAAACAACAAAGTCAGGATTATCTCTGGTGAGAAAGAGAAGTGAGAATAGAATCTGGGAAAGAAAACAGGGGTATTCAACAGCAGTGTGATATTTAAATTATTAGGAAAAATATTTGAATCAAATATGGCAAAATGGTAAGATCTGATTAACACTCATGTTCATTGTATTTCCTATATGTTGTTTTCTTGGCTTAAAACACTTCATAATAATAAAAGCATGTTATTTATTTCTCAATGTTTATATATAGATTTAGATGTACACATTCATAATATAGAGGTGTGGGTGATATTTGGCATAGATAGCTGTACAGTGCAGCTATAGATAAAGGTGGTTATTTAGATCTTGGATCCACATTAGCAGTCTGTGAATTTGGGGTCTACCTTTCCTAGAGACATTTAGATTCCTAGAAAACAATATGACCTCAGAAAGAGATGCATGACTCTAATGTTCAAAACCATTCTTGCAGAGGAAAAAATTGCAAGTGAGTTTATTTTTTTGTTGTTGAAAAATCTTCCTATCGATGCTTGAAATATCTGGAAACTCTCTAGAAATTTAAATATGGTTCAAGAATTTGGGGTGCCTAAACATCAGAGATAGTCTGCATGTTCATCTACTACACCTGTAAGGGTAAGGGCTATGCCTTCTCTGTCTTTACACCTGTACAAATGGTACCCTGAACATGACAGATCATTTCTCCATAGATATTAGTTACTTAAATGAAACAGGATATGTTTTGTGGTTTTACCTTATTATAAAAATAACAAAAGCTATAACTTGTTGAACAACTACTATGTGCTAGGCCTTGTGCCAATGACTTCATATGCATTATCACTAATGCACATAGGAAAACCACAGGGCAGTATTTTTTCCCCAGTGTACAGGTAAAGAAAGCAGATTATTTATTCATTCATCAATTTTTTATTGAGTACCAACTCTTTGACAAGCACTGTTCCCAGCAATAGGGATCTAGCTATAAATAATGAAGCCTGTAATTTCTGCCCTTCAAAAGCTTGTACTTTTCTAGGGGATGACATAGAATAATGAGCCAACAAACATGCAAATGTATAGTATTGCAGATGATAATGACCAAAAACACGGAAGAGAAAACAAAGTAGGAAAGGAAAGAAGGACTGATGAGGGTTTACATGGATGTTTTAAATAGGCTAGTCACGGAAGTTTCGGCAGTAAGGTGGCATTTGGGCAAAGATGGAAGCAGGGGAGGGGGTGAGCTATGTGGCCGTTTGTAAGAAAAGTGTCCTGAACAGAGGGGACAGCGAGTAAATGCCCTGGAGCAGGAATACACTTGGTGTGTTCAGGAACAGCAAGGAAGGCATATGGTTGGGTTGGAATAAATGAGGGAAAGAAAAGTAAGAGATGAGGCCAAAGAAAAGCCAGGATTCCAGATCGCAGAGCGTTCAAAGTGATTCAGAATTCTTTGGCTTTGATTTTGCATTGGAGGGGAAAGCAGCAGAAGCTTTTGCACAGAAGAATGATGTGCTCTCACTTAAGGGTTAAAAGAATTATTTGGGCTAAGTGGAGAATAGCCTATAGAAATTGAAAGAATTCAGAAAACCCTAGCTTCTAGGTTGGGAAACCACAATGTGAGCATGGCCTAGACTGGTGATCAGAGCAGAGAAGTGTGTTCGTTTATTCACCAAATATTTGTTGAGCCCTTCCTCTTCTCCGTATGTGTATTTAACAATGGGCATGCAGTGGGGAATACAAACACATTCCCTTATCTCAAAGCCTGGTGAACAATATTAGTCTGGTGAACAATATTGGGAAATAGCTGAATAAAGATGGAAAGACTAAAAAATCTTTAAATGATATTACAAATTAAAAAGATCATTGGGCCGGGCTCGGTGGCTCCCACCTGTAATCCTAGCACTCTGGGAGGCCAAGGCTGGAGGATCAGTTGAGCTCAGGAGTTCAAGACTAGCCTGAGCAAGAGCAAGACCTTGTCTCTACTAAAAATAGGAAAATTAGCCAGGTGTCATGGCATGTACCTGTAGTCCCAGCTACTCGAGAGGCTGAGGCAGGAGAATTGCTTGAGCCCAGGAGTTTGAAGTTGCTGTGAGCTATGATGACGTCACTGCACTCTACTCAGGACAACAGAGCAAGACTCTGCCTCAAAAAAAAAAAAAAAAAAAAAGAACACTGTGTGCCAAAGTCCTGCTACTCACAACTCTGATGAAAATGGATAGAGAAGTATTTTTTTAATTACCTTTGCTCAATTGACTGAAACAGAGCAGCATAAGTGACCCAACATACAGAGGGTAAGACTTAGATTCACCACAACTTTTTGCCTTCATTGCATAAACTAGTTGTATATTGAAGAAAATATAGCTCCCCTAAACACAAGGGAATTCTCTTCCAAGTTAGCTGTGCTGAAGGCACGTATCTGCATACTCATCTGCTCCTTCGTTTATACAGCATGGAGACATTTCAATTACCAGCACACAAAATGGCAGCCAGTTTCACAGAGCAAAAATGATTGCTCATCAGCCAGCCCTCCTCCTGACTACAAGATCCTGGATTTGCTCAGGTATCAAATGGCCATGTACTTCTGAGAAGGCTGGGTTCCTCCTTAGCCCCAGAGCCTGGATTTGAATTTAGGTAAGTCTAAACCAATGATTCTCCACATCTGCCTCACAGTAACTGGGAACTTGTAAAAATACAGATAACTATAGCCACTTTCAAATATTCTGATTTAATTGGTTTGTGCTTAGGGTTTTGTTTTGTTCTTGTTTTTTTTTTAAGTTGCCCAGGTAATTTATGTGCAGACAGGGTTGAGAACCACTGACCTAAACCAAATACGGAAATTCATTCCTCTTATAAGTAATTTAGGAATGACCATGTAACACAATTTTTTTCCAACAAGATATGAGGAAGTATCTTCTGGAGAGCTCCTCAGGAAAGTGTTCTTTCTCACGAAAGAGATTCACTTAAAGTTTTGGGTTTTTTTCTGCCTGTAGATAAAGCTATGTGAGGATTTGAGACCTGGAACTTCTATAGCCATCTTTTAACTATGAGGAGAGTATCCAGCATATCAAAGATGGCAGAGGAAAAAAATGGAAAACACCTGTCTTAATAATATATTCCATCCACCAAATGAATAAGCCCTGGAGCCACTCTACCCCTAGACTTCTTAATATATGAATTAATAAATATGCTTATTGTTCAAATAATTTTTGTATTTGAGTTGTATTTTCTGTTAATTGCAGATGAAAAAAATCCTAAATAATTTGTATAGTTATCTAAAGAAAATAATAAGTTTATTAGAAGTAGCACATGCTGGAGGAAATAGGTTTGAGGGGTTTTTTATTTGTTTTAGGGTTTTTTTAATTTATATACCCCAATAAAGAGCTAAAGACTCTTTTTCAGATGTTCTACCCTGGGCAAAGAACAAAATAGAGAAAAGAGAAATACCTCAGTTAAATCTAACAAAACCAAGCTAGAATTTTTTTTTTCTCTGTGTACTACAAACTGTACCAGAAGCTGTGGTAAGTAACCTGCAATTGAGTCCTGAATCTTACAAGGGGACATAACCAACATACAAGCAATGAGAGCCAATCATGAACTTCCTCCCACCCTTCTGTTTGCAAATAGAATACATAACGGTTTGCGCTTACAGATATGTGTACAAGCAAGGGGAAAAAAACAAATGAAACCCATCAAAAACAAACTGTGTTATAAGAAAGAAGAAAGATTCACTCAAAATTAAGAGGATGATCAGATTTCTAACAACATATTTTTCATAAAACAGGATAATATTTTAGAAAATGTTTATTCTTTGTTAAAAAAAAAGAAAGGTAGAGACAATAAGACTTTAATAAAATGAGAGCACAGTCCCATTACAAGAAGAACTGATATAAAGGCAGAGATTTTTTGAAAAATAATAACAAATGCAATACACTTAAGGAAATCCAAAAACAAAATAATTAATCAAAAGCAAACTTTATAATTCAGAAAAACAAATAATTTATGTGGAAGACACCTTTAAGAGACTTTCATATGATATAAAGTAAAAGTAAAGAAGTAAATACATAAAAAAGATGACACTAAATATTGAGAGCAAGAAGTAAGACTCAATATAAGCATCGTAGGTGATCCTCAGTGTCATAGATTTGTTTACTACAGTTGCTGCCTAGGCATGCATTTTTAGACCTATGTTGTATGAAACCCAGATGTACCCCATCACCTTTGGCCTAGTTAAAACTTCCCATCTTCATGTGGTTGTGAAACAGCCCACTTGTTCCTCACAGCACTGACCTAAACCCAACATACTCACACTTGCTGACTACCATAAAACCTAATGATCAGCACCAGAGTCATATAAATAAATTCCTACTGTCACATGTGTTTTATTTTTTAACCTAGTCAATCCACAACCCCCACAAGAAAGCCTAAGTCATAATGCCTGTGGACCTTAAAAAAAGAATAGTCCCACAGGTCCTTTCCCTCCACTCCTCTTTCCCCTCACCCTCTCACCCTCTCCCCCTACCTTCTAGTTAAGCTCTCTTTCGTATCTGGACTTTTCATTGGCCTCCCACCAGTACCCCTTACCTCTCTGGGACCTATGAGTAATACATTTTTTTGTTTTATGAATTTTAGTTTCATTTCCTCATTGTGTCTTACCTGACACATACACCCAAACCTAACTTTCCCCTAGTCGGGTCTCTCCTAGAGAGTGACTATCTTGGCTTATGGTCACTCTGGACAGAAAGCTTTCAAAACTAAATTACAAAGAAATCATAACAATAAAAATCACAACACTCAGGAAGAAAATTGAACAAATAGAAAAGTAAAAACCAAAGACATAATTGAAGAAAATTCTTCATCTGAGTAAAAGGCTTTCATTTACAAATCAAGAAAAGCTCACCATAGTCTAGGAAAGATTAATTTTAAAAGAAAATCCAACATTTCTTACAAGGGGGAAAAAATAGTAAAATCTAAAAATAAAAATCCAAAATAGCAAACCTTAGGAAGTTCTCAAAAAGCCACTCCAAAATAGCTAAAGGTAAAGTTCTGACAGAAAAACCTTTATGCTCAAAAGTTCTACACCCAGACCACCTACATTCAATGCATGAAAGAACCAATCGAAACAACTCACAAATCCATAGACTCAGAACATACGCCATTTATGCTGAATTCTTGAAAACATCTCAGAGAATTAACCTAAAAATGTACACAACATGATTTCAAAAATTAAAAATGCAAAAGATGTTTATATAATAGACCTCTAAAGATGACTAGTGAATTCAACAAATTGTACAGAGTCTCATATAAGTAAATTTTTGCAAAGATATTTATAAAACAGAACATAAAGATAACAAGCACATTATAAAAAATGTGACCTATATGTAAATATAATTGCTGCTAAATAACAACCTGCTTTTATAATACCTATAATATCAGATTGAGTTAAAGTTGATTAGGAGAGGATAAGAGAAGAAAATATGTGTTAAATGCCTCATCCTGCATAGGCTCATTCATTTAACAAATATTCATAGAGTCATGGCCTCTTCTAGTTTCTTAGGATACATTAGCAAACAAAAAAGATGAAACCCTCCACCTGGGTGAAGCTATCTAGTGTAGCTAGTCTATATTTTATATAAAGGTAATTACTAATAGAATTAAAAACAGAATACACAATACCCAACAATGACAAAATTAAGCAAGACATTTTCTATACTCCAAAAGAGGAAAAGAAGGAAGGAAGAATGGAAGGAAGGGTGGGAGGGATGGTAGAAAGGGAGAGAGACAAGGGTGGGGAAATAAAAAGGAGACAGGCAATAAGATATGAAGTGAAGCACCTTTTTTAAATGCCTAAGCACAGAATGAGAAAGTTCCCTTTAAAACAATAACTGAAAATAGGTTAAATCACCCTATTGAGAGGCAAAAAAAAAAAAAAAAAAAATTAGGTTACCAAAATCTATGATGTGCTACATATAAGAATTACAAGAAAAGTAATATTTAAAAAGTTAAAAATGAAAGGATGAACCCTCCAAAAACCTTCAGAGGTTTTACATATGATACCTATTAAATATTTAAGGATGATTTATTTCCTTGCCATGTAATCCATTTTAGAGCACATAAAAGGCCTGAATCTCTGTATATATCCAATTTGTTTTATGAAACTACCATGACTGTCACATAAACACTTAACAAAAAATGTAGCACCCAAAAGCTGAATACAGATAACCTACTAATATAGATGTAAAAATCTGAAATAAAGCAAAATACTAGTAAAACAATTCAAAAAAATATAAAAGATACCCCATGATAACTTAGGGTTTTATGACAAAAATTCACACACATTCCCACACACACATACATACACATATACATATATTCATCTTAAAACAACTGTTCATTTAATAGTGAAGAAAGATGTTAAAACCAGTTGCTTTTAAAATAAGAATATTTTTACTTAAATTAATATTTTATCTTATTGTAGAAGAGGAAGTTAGTTCAATAAAGCACGAAACAGATTATTAGAAAGTATGAGAACATTTTTTGTTTGGACATGATGAGGATTAGATTATCAACCTCCAAAGCCCAAGAAAGTAGGAAGAAACACTGTCAGGCTTAATTATAAGTTTTTTAAAATTTTTAAATATTCAATCAAAGTAAAAACTTATGTAGCTTTGTTATATACAAATAATGATTGAAAAATATAATGAAAAAATATTCCTTTAATAAAAATAATATACCTAGGTAAAATACCTAGGAATATACTCAATAAGAAATGCATAAACCTACATAGCATACACTACAAAATTTTATTCATAGATATAAAATATATGAATATATGAATAGATATAAGATGTACCTAGATGACAAATTTGAAGTTAAAAATATGCCAACTCTTTGTGCATTAATTCAATACACATTTTTCTCTAAACCTCAAATATCTCTTTTACTCCCTTGGCTTTTAATGCTATTTTATATGCTGATGAGTCTAAAATGTATACTCATAGCCCTACCCTCTCTTATTCTACAGCCAACTTCTCACTGGACACTTTAATTTGGATGTGTCACAGAATCTCAAACTTAACTCTTATTTTTCTACCCAAAATAGACCCTATCTCTAGAGTTTCCATCGCTAAAAATGGTACCTCTATCCACTCGTTCACCAAACCAAGAAATCTAAGAATCATCATGAATTTCTTCTCTCTCTCTTCTCACCTGTAGTTTACCACCACATATTTGCTTCTACCCCATATACACCTTGAATCCATCTACTTTCTTAATTTTATATCAAATATTCCAGAAATTACCTCCTAATTTATCTCCTTGCTTCCACTCTATCTGTAGCTCCAACCTAAGAGTCATCTTTTCAAAATGTTAATGTAAAATGTAAATTGCTACATGTTTATTTAAAAACTTAATGGCAGCCTAATGCTAAATCCAAAGAGTAAATCCAAAGCCCTTGTCATTGCCTGTGAGTCTCTGAATGTCTAGTCCTACTGACTTCTACCTCTTGTGCCTGTTCCTTGAATATACTGGGCTCTTTTGTACCTTAGGCCTTTGCCTTTGTTAATCCCCTCTCTAGAATTTTTTCCCTCCATCTCTTCAGAAGGCCACCATGCACTCATTTATCAGTTCCTGGATTAAGATTTAATACCATTCTGAAGTAGGTCTTCTCCACCCTCTGCCCCGACCCCACCATTCTTCATGAAAACACCTTGATTTCTTGTTTCATGGAACTTTCTGATTTATAATTTCTGTACTTATTTATGACTGTACTGCCTGTCTTTCTTATTAAATTATAAGTCTTGGGAAAACTGAGGTTTTAGTCTGTTTCCTTCATCATCCAGCATCTAGCTCAGTGCCTTACATGTACTAGGAAAGCAATACTAATATCAATGAAATTTGTATTTTAATGGAACTCTTACTCTAAATTCTATTTGGACAAATAGTAAATAAAATAAATAAAAGTAATAACATATGAAAGAATTAAAAACAATGAAAGATGAAGAATATCCCATCCCATCCCATTACACTAATGATTAAACCAGAAAGTTAAAAATCTGGGACAATTATTCAGATACTTTTAAATATATATAAAATGTAATACCACTACTTATGTTACTCATCATAATAAATGAAAGATTTACTTTTAGAGTTAATATTTTAATCAAACTTTAAGAATACCTTGTCTAAGATCATAACTAACACTAGACAAAGAGCTTTCTGTGCATAAAAGCAATAAGAATTCACAAGGGAAGATTTTATTACAAAAGATTTTAATGTCTATACATCAATAATATCAAACAAATAAACTACAAGTTTGAAACTTTTATGATTAATAACCTTAATTTATAAAAAGATCAAAATGATTTTAAAAAAACTTCCAGCACATCAATAGATAGATACCTGTGCAGAGGTATCTATAAACAGACAATTTGTAAAACTCGATACTCTGTCTTTGTTGAACACCAGCTAGAGACAGTGATGATGTTTAAGGTCACCAGGATACTGATCTCTCCTGGAAGAGATTATAGCCTTGCTAATGATGCATTATATTTGGCTCAGGAACCAGAACAGCTGGATATTTGTCTACATAATCTTACAGAAAAATTTTTAGTGTAGATTCTTTAGGAGTGGTGATGTAATCCTGCATATAACAGAAATTGGTGAAATGATAAGTCTGCTTCTTTTTCATCTCTGGAAAAACCTTACAATCATCAGTAAGCCCCACAAGAGATGAGGATTGATAAGAAAGTTTCACAGAGATACAATGCATCTGCTTCTGCTCTGTATTGCCATCTCTTTCTGATAAATTCTGCATCCTTGGCCAGACTGAGACTTTATAGCAATATATTTGTGTGATCTCTTTTGACTAATCCATAATACAGTTGCAATACTGCAATGACTAAACAGTTAATAAACATATGATTGCAAATGAAAGTAACATTGAGCTTCTATGTAATGCTTATTAAAATAGCAAATAATAAAGTATAATAATATTCAATTATGTTTACGATGCAGTGGGTTAAACTCTGAAATTCTTATATTAAAGCACACTGATGAAATGTTAGGGGGAGTATTAATTGGCAAACTTTCTGGAAATGAATTTGACAGTATGTTTCAGAAGCATTAACAAATGATTTCGCCATTGCTGCCCAGTGCCATGCTCCCCAGTGAGAATAGACTTCAGACCAACACCTGGGGATGCAGACCCCAGACCCTTCCCAGAAGATCCAATCAACAAGTCCACCCAAGAGGATCTAGGCTCTGGGCCTTCCACCTTGCTGACCCAGGCACCAGGTCAGCCAGCTCAAGAACTCCAGAAGCAAGCCTCCTTGTAGACCACACCAGATAGCCTGTCCAGAATCTCTGGATGGGATGATTGTTGAAGGGCTTTCCCATACAAAACCAGTTTGTAAAGATTGAAAGAAGTATCTTCTTCAAATATGCAGACACAACAAAGATCAAGAACAATCAAGGAAACATGAAATTACCAAAGACACAAAATAAAGTACCAGGACCCAATTCTAAAGAAATAGAGATGTATGAACTGTCAGACAAAAAATTCAAAATAATTGTTGTTAGACTGCTCGGCAAATGTCAAGGAAATATAAAGAAACAGTTTGATGAAATTAGAAAAGCAATATAAGACCAGAATGAGAAATTTAACAGAGAGATTGAAATTATGTTTTTAAAAAATCAAATAGAAATTTTGGAGCTAAAACTATAATGAACAAATAATGTAAAAAATATAATGTATGAGATTACTTTTGCCTTATAAAGAAAAGTAAAGCATTGAGAAAAGATTGTGGGATTGTAAATAATTTTTCCTCCATCTTTATACTTTTCTGCATTTTGAACATATTGTTCAAGTCTTGGTGATTGAGAGATGGTGTCATTGTTTTCAGAAATGCATGAATCAAGAAGAGATTGGGAGCAAGATAATGTATCTAATTTTTAATATGTTGGGTTTTAGAGAATATCAACATATCCAATGTGAAATTTTGCAGCATAACATGTACTAAATATCATGACAATGACCAAGACTGAAAGTGTTGTTTTGATTTGGAAGTCATCCACAGAGACATCATGGAAGCTGAAGTAATGAACAAAAATTTCAATGAATTGAGAAGAGAAGGCCAAGGGTCTAATGTCTTGAAATTCTTACTGGCAAGAACGGAGAGGGCAGAGAAATTGGTGATCAAAATGAAGGGGGAGATGATGATCCCACAGTATCCCTTACTACATGTATTAGTGGTACATGTTGTTTTGTTGAACCAAAATATTTTGTAATAAACCCACAGATTGTCATTTTATATAATAACATCAGATTAACTGGGATAAGCAATCTATCAGAAAGAATATCATGAAGGTCTAGCAAGACCAGACTTTAACAGCTTATTATAAGTTGTTACAAGTATTCCTAAGTTTTGAGGATGAAGGCCTCCCCATTAGGGATATAGCAAAGAGTATGTCCCAATTAGTATAAACAGTCTCATGGTTTGAATGCATGTATCCCTCCAAAATTCATATGTTGGGACCTAAACCTTAAGGTGGTGGTATTAGGAGGTGGGGCCTTTTGAGAAGTGATTAAGTCATGAGGGTTGTGCTTGCATGAATGGAATTAATGCCCGTACAAAAGAGCCTTGAGAAACTGCCTGGCTCTTTCATCTCTTCTACCATGTGAGGACACAGCATTCATCCCTTTTTCCCTTCCACCTTCTACTGTATGAGGCTGCAGCAACAAGGCACCATTTTGGAAGCAGAGACGAGCCTTTCCTAGACATTGCATCTGCCAGTTCCTTGATCTTATACTTCTCAGCCTCCAGAACTGTAAAAAATAAATTTCTGTTGTTTATAAATTTTGTTATAGCAGCACAAATGGACAAAGACAGAAATCCATCAACCACTTACCCATCAGTTCACACCCTCTCTTGGATGATCCATCTTTAACTCTCTAATCTCAGACCTCAATTCTTATTTATTTTTGTTTTCTGAATCTACAAAGGTTTTGTCTATTTATTTATTTCAAAATATTAAGTGGGTACAAATATTTTTGTAATACGGCTTGAGTCGAGGCTATAAATGTGCCCATCACCCAAATAGTGTTCATTGTACCTGTTAGGTGGGTTTTTGCCCCTCCCTTCCTTACCCCTCCTCCTCACTTGATTTCCAATGACTTTTACTTCTCTCTGTGCACTTGTGTGCCCATTGGTTAGTTCCAATTTATTAGAGAGAATTCTTATTTATTAATTTTTCCCTTTGGAAACTATTCAACACTCAGGGTTGACCTTGAGTAAAAAAAGATTTCGTTTCAATGGTGATCAGCACTGATTTAAGGGGTGAAAGAAGAGGTCAAGAGATGAAGGCAAAAATCCATAAAGTATGCTAAATTGATTTATTGGAAATGGAAGGAAATGGATAAAATTTTATTTACTATGGCTTCTCTTAGAGAGAAGACTGTATGCAGTTACAAGAATTACTTGGTCTGCCTCTCGGATCCAGTGATACCAGTAATAAATGGGGAAGGGAGTGTAATCCTGCTAATTCAAACCTGTTCTCTCTGTGGAGTACTTAAACAAGGGTTCAACCTCCAAATATTTTTCCCCATTCTTAGTAATTCACCTTCACACTAAAACATACACACACACACACTCACATGCACAATTGTGTCAAAGAAATCTCTAATGATCATCTATTAGAAAATGTTTAACATTTTTAGTCTCTCCCACCTATAACCCTATACAACTAGGGGATCTAGTCTATATTTAAAACCATCTTTCTAAAAGATATACCTTCCCTGCCTATTTTCATTATTAGTGAATTGCCAAATAACCTGAAATCTGCTCAAAATATGTCTTCTAAAAGTCCCATGCCCCAATAATCTAATGCATAGCTCCTTTTCAAGTTGAGGCTGAAAGCCTTTGTAAAAGCCATTCATAGTGTCCACGGTCTTCTGACTCCTTGCTGTATAACATTACTACTATTTGAGCCTGATTAATTTGAAAAGTTTAGAAACAACAGTCCTGTTCAAAGCCACTCATTCTTCTCAACTTTACTTCTGTCTGATTGACACCAAACAAAAAAAAAGAGAGAGAGCATTTTTCTAAGATTAGAATGCTGTCAATTTTCTTTTCCAGCAAAAGAAATTTTGATGTAAAAATCTTCTCTAGAGTCATAATTTCCCCATATATATTGTATTCTGTTTATCTATTTTTAGGTATCTTAAAAATTCTAGCTTTAGCCTTATATTTGGAAGAAAATATTATTAACTTTTTAATGACTTTTTGTTTGTTAGGCTTTAAGGCTAAAAGCACTTGCTTTTTTCCCCTTCTTTATTGAAGTATATTTTACATATCATGCCTTTACTCCATTTTAAGTGTACAATTAAATGATTATTAGTGAATTTACTGTGATGTACAGTTAATCACATAAATCAGTTTTAGAGGATTTCCTTCCCCCTATTGAGACCCCTAATTCCCTTCCCCAACTACTTTTCAAGTATCCCCTCCCCTCCACAGTGCTCACCACATGGCTCAGACATGGGTCTACCCCCGACTCTCTGAATCCCTAGTGAACACCACCACCATTTGAGTCCCATGGTATTAAGCAGTCAGTACCAATTTGATGGCGAGTACATGTGGGGCCCATTCTTCCCGTCTTGTGTCACCTCACTTTGAATAATTGGCTTAAGTTTAATCCAGGATAATATAAGCGGTGCTAGCTCACTGTCATTTCTTAAAATTGAGTAATATTCCATTGTAAACATATACCAAATTTTAATAATCCACTCATGAATTGACGGGCACTTGGGTTGTTTCCACGACCTAGCAATAATGAATTGTGCTGCCATAAACATTCG
>CAUYRT010095877.1:0-18122 GCA_963574885.1 Lepilemur ruficaudatus
ATAGGAACACTCTTACATTGCTGGTGGGACTGCAAACTAGTTCAACCTCTGTGGAAAGCAATATGGAGATACCTTAAAGAGATACAAGTAGATCTACCATTTGATCTAGAAATCCCATTACTGGGCATCTACCCAAAAGAACAAGAGCCATTCTATAAAACAGACACCTGCACTCGAATGTTTATAGTAGCACAATTCACAATTGCAAAGATGTGGAAACAACCCAAGTGCCCATCAATACACGAGTGGATTAATAAAATGTGGTATATGTATACCATGGAATACTATTCAGCTATAAGAAACAATGGTGATATAGCACCTTTTGTATTGTCCTGGTCGGAACCCATTCTACTAAGTGAAGTATCCCGAGAATGGAAAACAAGCACCACATGTACTCACCAGCAAGTTGGTTTCACTGATCAACACCTAAGGGGACATACAGGAATAACATTTATCAAGTGTTGGGCAGACAGGAGGGGTTAGAAGGGGATGGGTATATACATACATAACGAGTGTGATTCGTGCCTTCTGGGGGATGGACACGCTTGAAACTCTGACTTTAGGTTGGGGGGGTGGGGAGTTAACACATGTAACCTAAACTTTTGTACCTCCATAATATGCTGAAATAAAAAAAATAAAGTTAATATCACCCACACTAAAAAAAAAAAAAAAGGAAAAAAAAAAACAAGATGGAAAGGACTTTCTAGACAGAATCACAAGGATTGGAGACACAAAATAAAAACTGCCTGGGGAACTAACAAAAGGCAACATCCCTGGTGTGTAAAATTCAAGAGGCAACTCACAGATCATGAAGGGAGGTGCTAACTATTTTGATCTTTTTCCTATGAGTAAAATGGGAATCTGTGGAAGAGTTTCTAGCATAAACTGTACATCACTGTACACAAATTATGTATTTCAAAAATACATAATTCTGACAGCAGGGCATTCCCTGGATTGAAGGGGAAGCATTTAAATAATTACCAAAATATTCAAGCCACTTACACTTTCCTTTTAATGTACATTATTAATAAATTAATGACTTCTATCTTGCCTATATTATTTTTTACTGAGGCACACACAAAAATGACTATTTCTTTTTCTTTTTTTTGAGACAGGGTCTTTCTCTGTTGCCCAGGCTAGAGCGCATTAGCATGATCACTGCAACTTCCAACTCCCAGGCTCAAGTGATCCTCCTGGCTCAGCCTTCAGAGTAGCTAGGACTACAGGTGTATGCCACCATGCCCAGCTAATTTTTTTATTTTTGTAGAGATGGGGTCTCACAACATTGCCCATGCTGGTCTTGAACTCCTGGCCTCAAGCAATCCTCCCACCCATCTCCCCAAATAGCTGGAATTACAGGAGCCCACCACATCTGACTATAACATAACATTTTTATGCTTCTTCCATTTAACAAATAATTCCTGCTGTTTAATTTACCTTAGAAGTATGATTTTTCTACAAATTATTTCATGTTTGGTTTGGGGATCAATTAAGTATTAACATGTGAATAAATTTAATGATGTCTTGTTACATCAAAAATTGACAAAATTTGCTCAGACTGGTCTTTGTAAGCACTTTTTAAAAATTATTTTTTGAGGAGAAGGAAAGAGAAGCTTACTGATTTGCCAGCAACTGAGGCTGGCAGAGTCCCATCTTGAAGTACCAGCATCCTGCCTCTGAGCAGAAGTACAGAGCTTTTAAAGGTTCTGATTAATCCCATAATCCCATTTTTGGCTAAAACAATCTCATGGTCTCCGCCCAGACTCATCCCATCTTCAGTTAAAATGATCTGTGACCTCCGCCTGGGCAATTCCCCTGAGTCATCTCCTGTGGCACAAAGAACAAAGTACACTCTCCTGTCCCTCCCAACCACTAGCCTGAGGCAGGGATGTAGGTTTTAGTTCCCAAAAAGGATGAATGGGTTTTGAAGAGACAGAAAACATTTTTACCCTTTTTCAGCCCATTCTGTTACATATTCCCCACTGTCATTCTTACCCTTCCATATCTATGGGAGGAGGGATGACGCAGTCATCAAGCTACTTCCTACTGAATTGGGGTGATGTTGTAGATGGAAGGTACAGATTATCAGGTGAAAAGGGGCATAAGCAATTACTACAACTGTGAGGACTGACAAGGTAAAATGGACTGTCGCCTTACACATAATGTCCAATACAGGGCTGGGTTAGCAAAGAAACATAGGACCTCTGAGTGCAGAGCTACTAGTTGCACCCTTTAAGCGATACGAGAGACGAGCTTCTGCAAATTCAGAAATCATGTACAGAAATACTTGCACCAAATGAAGTTTAGGATAACACATCAAACAGCAAGACAAATCAACAAAAGCAGCGGTAGGTAGCCTGGGGAAATCCTCACTAAGGAGTTGTCTAGCTTTGGTATGATGGACCCACGGTTTCACTTGTGACAATTTTAACGAGGTGTGAGTTGTTAGAGGCACTTCACAGGGTCCCTTTGCCTTCTCTGCTTCCAAGTGGGGAAGGGACCCAACAAAAGGCCTGGTATCTGGACACTTTCCAAAGTCATTTCCTTCTCCTCAGTTCAGTTTGGGATGCAGGGAGTTGTGTCTACTTCAGGGAGATAGAAATGGGAGTTCCCCAGAGCTAAAACAGGCTCCAGCAGCTGCTGGGGCCGTTCCTTGCTCTCTCACCTGGAAGTTACTCCTACCTATGAAGACTCCTACCAGCTTTGACCCAGGGCTGTTTCCTGCCTCTTCCAGCAGTCGTGGGGTAGGTACCATTCCACTCGGGAGCTGATGAGCCCACCCAGGGATGCCAAATTCTGTTATCAATCGGCACTTGTCCCTGGGGCTGCATCAAAAGAACAAGTGGTTTGAGGAGAAGGAAAGAGAAGTTTATTAATTTCTTTTTTGACACGGAGTCTCACTCTGTTGCCCAGGCTGGAGTGCCGTGGCGTCAGCCTAGCTCATAGCATCCTCAAACTCCTGGGCTCAAGCGATCCTCCTGTCTCAGCCTCCTGAGTAGCTGGGACTACAGGCATGTGCCACCATGCCGAGCTAATTTTTTTCTATATATTTTTAGTTGTCCAATTAATTTCTATATTTAGTAGAGACGCGGTCTTGCTCTTGCTCAGGCTGGTTTCGAACTCCTGACCTTGAGCGATCCTCCTGCCTTGGCCTCCCAGAGTGCTAGGATTACAGGCGTGAGCCACCACGCCCGGCCAGGAGTTTATTAATTTGCCGGCAAATGAGGAGGCTGGCAGATTCCTGTCTTAAAGTACCAGTGTCCTCTGCAAGCACTTATTTAAACATTTGAAGTTGTGGGGGAGGAAGGTCTCAACTTCTGATTTTAAAACTGAAAGTACCAGGTCCCAGGAAAGCCCTCAGTTCTGGTCATGCTATTAACCTCTTTCTGAATAGTGGATGTAACACAAACTACACTGCATATTTGATACAATGAATCTAAATACAAATGAGACATTACTGATGAAAATTTACCATCCTCATAGAGATTTGCTCTAGGGGTAAGACACATCACAATTTGAAGACATGGTACAGAAAACAAGGAATGTAAAATCTCATAATAATTTTATACTAAAAATATTTTGAAAATACTGCCATAATTATTAAAATCAATTTCGTTAGTTCCTTCGTATTTCTTAAAAAGTGGTTACTATGAAATTTAAAATTATCTGTGTGGTTCGCATTATTATTTCTAGTGGACAGAAATGACCTAGACAGCCTGGACAATAGTAAAAGCCCCCAAAATGGTGGCTCTTCTGTGCATGATAGTAATGATAATGTTATTCCTTTGTGAAGATTAACAGCGCTTAACATCAAGTAGGTGTTCACAACACGGTAGTATCTAACGTTGAGAATTACTCATCCTAATTATACAGTATCTTCGTTTCTGTAAAGCCCTCGAGTTCTTCTTGCAACAAGGAGGGCTAGAAAATAACAGTTCTGATAAAGGATAAAGGAATGGAGCACTTGGGGCTCAGCTGGTTGCAAGGTGAAGTTTTAAAATTGTCACTTGGGACTCAGTCCCAGGCCCAGAAGACGAAAAGTGTCCCAAGTTTCTACACGCCACACCAGTCGCAGATCTCGAGGCCCAAATCTAGGACCTTTCCCAGAAGCCCTTCAATTTCATCCCAAAGGAGAACCGGCTGAAGTCCGAAAAAGTCTGGGTGGGTCTCCAGTGCCCAGTCCAACCCCAAAGGCAGCCCAGAGACCCCTCTCGGAGGAGGACGCGCCGCGGGCAGAGCCGCAGGCCCAAGCTGCCCGGTGCGACGGCGGACGGACTCCAAGCCGAGACGCGGCGCGCCGAGGCCGGAGGCGGACTCCACGCCCCTCTCGCACCCCGGAGCCGTGCTGATGACGAACACAGGGCGCGACGGACGCACACGCCGCCCCGCGCTCGCACGACGGTGCGTGCAGGGAAGCGCGAGGGAGCCCCGGGTTGTCACGGCGCGACCAGCGTCCCGCCTCCTCCGCTCCCTGCGCTCCCGCCACCTCGGCAACTTGGCACGCTCCTCCCGCCTCCGTCCGAGGCCTCCGCCGCAGCGAGGCTCCCGGCCTCGCTCCTGTCTCTTTAAATGGTGGGGCCAACGGGCCGCCCCTGCAGCTGCTGCCTGGGTGGCCCCGCGCGCAGCTTTTGAGGAGCGAACCAAGATGGCGGCGGCTTTGGCTCCGTGAGGAAGACGGAAGAGGCGGCGGCGGCGGCTGCGGAGCGAAAGCGACTTCCAATAGCCAAGGGTGCTCTGGCGGTCGAGGGCCTTCGGAGTCTCCGAAGCAGTGGTAGCACTTGCAGCGGGAGCAGGCGCCCGCGGGCTTTGGACATTAGAAGCAGCGGGAGCGGAGAGGAGCCCGCGGCGGCAGGGCCAGGTACAAGGAAGGAAAACATGGCGGCGGCGGCCTGAGCAGGCGGTGGAGGCGCGGGAGGCGGCTTCGCGGAGATCATGGCGGAGGTGGGAGCAGGGCAGTGACCGAAACCTCGAGTTCCTAGCGCGGCGGGCCAGGAGGCTACGAGGCGCTGCGCGCCCCGCTCGGGGCTGCTGAGCTGCCGGGCTGCCGGGCCTGGACAATAGCGCCGACGAGTCGGAGGCGAGGAAAGGCGGCGGCCCAGAGCTCCGGCCCGGCAGCGGGCCATGCAGGCGGCCGCGCGGCCCCGCGGAGGCCAGCGGCGGCAGTGAAGCCGGCTAGCCCTCCGCTTGCGAGCGCCCTCCCGTCTCGGCTCCCGCCTCTCCCGGACCCCCGTTTTGGGCGTCTCCGGCGGGGCTCCCGCCCCGGCCTCCGGGCGGCACGATGACCGACACCCGGCGGCGGGTGAAGGTTTACACGCTCAACGAGGACCGGCAGTGGGACGACCGGGGCACCGGGCATGTGTCGTCCGGCTACGTGGAGCGGCTGAAGGGCATGTCCCTGCTTGTCAGGGCCGAGAGCGATGGTAAGTGAAGCCCCTCGCGGGGCGACCTCCGCGGCCCCCGCGGCCCTGGGCCACTTCCCTGGTTCTGGGGGGCAGTGGCTCTAGCTGCACGAGAACGGGGGGTCGCCTGGGGCGGGGGGCGGCAGCCGCCTCAGGGGAAGGCGGGCCCCAGGTATCCCCGTTCTCCAGGAGCGCCACCGAGAGAGCTCCAAGTGCTTCCTTTCTCCGAGTGCCTGGTGGCATTTTGGGTACGAGTAGGGGCCGAGCGGGTTTGAGCTTTGCCACTCGGGAGTGTGGAGAGGTCGGAGACCTGGGATCAGGAGTCCGAAGTGTGCTGTTCTTTTGCACTAAAGTGACCTTGAGAAAGGCACTGATTAATCCGGTCTTCTGCCTTAGTTCACTCATCTGTAAAACAGGCGTGAAACTGCTAGAGCTAAGAAAGTTCCTAGCTGTTTGACATTTTTTAAGAACATATTGCTGTGCTTTTTTTACTTTTTCTTTTTAAACATTTTTGCTACATCTTTCCGATCGTGTTGCAGGTTGGCAACACTGGTTCATGGATCTGGCAACTCTGCATTCGCCAGAGAAAATGCTGCTTTGCCTAGCGAAGAGAGATTTTTGTTCACCAGTGTTGCTTGTCTTCTTTTTCATAGGAATGCAGAATTTTGTTTGCACTTTCACTGTATAAACGTCCTGCAAATTTGGAACCAATTTATACGACCTTTTTTGATTTATGTAAATGGATGTTCATAAATTTGGTTAACAGGTGGGGAGAAGTTGACAGATATTTTTAAAACCTTTTGAATCTGCCATAATGCCTGTGCTTCACGTGTTTTGAAGCAGCTCTCAAGGTTCAAAGACCAAGTTGTTTGACAATAAGTGTTTCACATTTTAAAAAGACTTACTCTCTAAGGGGCTGCCAGTTTCCTCTATGACATTCTGTGAATTTCACTTCCCTTGAAAATGTTAGCAGTGGGGTAAAACTATTTTCAAATTGTTTCTTCTGAATATGAAAATAGTTATCTCCCACCTATCTGGTTATATTAGTCTGTAATTTTACCGTAGGTAACTATGTCAGTTTATGATGATTGTTGTGGTCCTGTATCTGAATATTACAAACTCATTTCAGGGAATTTTCTTCAATTGGACTCTAACCAGAACTCCAATTCCCTGAAAAACAAGACTCAGTACCTGTAATTGAATATGCTAAGAATATTGATGTTCAATTTGAATTGAAAAATGGTAATTTAGAGTATATTGCCCATGGGTTATCTTTATAAGGCTACCCAAAATATCTTAAGACTGGAGAGAAATTATTTCCTTTGGGGAGGCGTTTTAAACGGTTTTAATATATTGGGTATATTTTTCTGAGACTGAGTTATTATTTGCCTTTTAAAATACAAGTAGAATGTCAAGTGTTAGTGTGCTTTTATGTGTGACTAACACATAATAACGTACTCTGTCTCTGCATCTTTTGCCATTTGGAAAACTTTACATAGTTGGAAAGTATGGGCTTTTGGGTTCAGTTAGCTTCTTTTGAGATGAAAGCATGTGTAGATTTGTAATCAATTCTTTGAAATCTGTGTTAAAAATAATATAACCTTCATATCCTGTGTTTAATTTGATTCATTATACAAAATCCTTTGTATAAAATTTTTTAACCATTAATGCTTAATGTCATGTTATCACAGAATCATACTCTCCTAACAGGGTAATATAAAAATCTTTTTTTTACTGTTTATAATTTATGATTTGGAAATAGGTGCTTACCTCCATTCCTCCATTTGGAAGATTGGGGGCTGTGCAGTAAAGCAGGTTGAATGACTAAAACAAAGTGACTTTAATTTTTTTTATCCAGCAGGGAAAGGCAGCTGCGCAGAATTACTGATGTGCCCTAGTAAATTTAAGTTATAAGGAAAACTGAATCCAAGGAACAGATTTAGAAAAAATTCTTGGATATTTGTGAAATAATTGTTGTAAATAATATTTAGTTTGATGATTAACATTTTTTTCTAACAGGAACTGCAAATAGGAATAATAGTCAAAATTTATTGCGTGCCTACGATGTCCCAGAGATTCTTTAAGCAGTTTACTTGTATTGATTTACTTAACTCTCACTACAGTCATCGGATGTAGTTATAGTATTGTTAGCCGTATTTTACCGATAGGAAAACTAAGTCTCAGAGACTAAGTAACTTAAGATCACACAGGTTAAGAAACAGTGTTCAACAAAAGACACTCTATTAAAAAGACATCTGCACTCGAATGTTTATAGCAGCACAATTGCAAAGATGTGGAAACAACCCAAGTGCCCATCAATACATGAGTGAATTAATAAAATGTATATGTATACCATGAAGTACTACTCAGCCACAAAAAAAAAAAAAAAAAAACAGTGGTGATACAGCACCTCTTATATTATCCTGGGTAGAGCTGGAACCCATTCTACTAAGTGAAGTATGACAAGAATGGAAAAGCAAGCACCACGTGTACTCACCATCAAATTGATATTAATTAATCAACACTTATGTGCACATACAGTAGTAACATCCACCGGGTGTTGGGCAGGTGGGAGGGGCAGGAGGGGATGGGTATTTTCAGACCTAATGGACACGGTGCACACTGTCTAGGGGATGGACATGCTTGAAGCTCTGATTCAAATGGGGCAAAGGCAAGATAAATAACCTAAACATTTGTATCCCTGTAATATGCTGAAATAAAAAAAAATTATGCAGTTGTATTAAAATTATATTTTAAGGTTTAGTTATATTTTAAAATCCCATTATTTCTCTCTCTCTCTCATCCTCTCTCCCTCTCTCTCTTTCTTGCTCTCTCCAATAGGTATTATCTTCTTTGAAATAAGGGAATTTAATTGGATATTTAGTCCTTTAAATTCCTCCATGAAAATGTCTAAAACTGGATGAGGCAGTGGTTACATAATTCTAAAATGTACTAAAAATAATCAAATCATGCATTTCAAACAGGTGAATTTTATGGTATACAAATTATCCCTCATAAAGCTATATTTTAAATTTCTCCATAAAACTATAACTCAGACTCTCCATTGAAAAGTGGATCTAATGCCTAGCATGTGTTAGTTCCCCATCTCTAAATGGATAGCCACTTATTTCTATTAATAAATTCAGCAGAGGCAGTGGCCAGCTAAAATTCCCCTTTAACACTTACCAAGCCTCTCAGAGAACCCTAGGGAGAGACTGTTATTCTAACCTGAGACTCATTCACCCTCTAACCTCTACTTCGATGGTCAAGTGATGAGTGTTCAATGTGGTAGGAATTTTTGCCACCCAGAAACCAGAGTAAAGCAAACAACTTTTTCCTGAGATGGTACTGAATTGTTTTTAAACTATAAGGACTTTCAATTACTTTCATCATAAGTTGAATGAGTAGCAGTGACCTCGGTTGAAAGGCTTTAACTTTTGTGACAAATCGGGTCCTCTCCTTTAGAACAGAAAATAGTTTCCTAAGTCTCAAACCTACCCAGATAACATGGAAATTTTTATTTCACTCAAATTTACCGGCTTCCTTTATGCCTCTATGATATCTCTAGTGATTATTTTATATGTGAAATTTTTGATACTCCTTGACTGTTCCTTATTAGAAATATTTGCAAACATTTTAGCCCTAAAATCTTGTAAGAATGGATTAGATAACTGAGTTTATCAATAAGGGGTTATATTAAAAGATGGCTATAGTGATTCTTCAGAATATTAGCTAATAGTAACACACAGTGTTTTTTAAAGTCTGGGCACTGTTTCAACCATTTGTGTGTTTGCATGTGTGTGTGTATTTTAACACAAAGTTTTATATATATACACACACATAAAGTTGTGTGTGTATAAAATCCTTAGCAACCCTATGGAACATGTACATAAAGATGAAGAAAATTGCATGAGATCATATACCTAGCAGGAGCCAGGATTTGAAACTAGGTAGACCTTTTACAGAGTTCATACTGCCTCTCAGGAAGAGGAATATAAAGGTAATGACTTTTGACCCTTTAAATAATGTAAGATAAAAATAAAACAAAATTTAAAAGACTGTACATCCATCAACTTTACCTGAATGAAACTCAGGTACCTGGCAAACTCAACCAATCCAGAACAAAGCAAAGAGCCAGGAAATGAGGTGGAGGGGCTTTTTATCATAGTAAATTTATTTATTCTTTAATTAATTTAGTTTTTTGAGATAGGGTCTCACTCTGCCACCTGGGCCAACTTCAAATTCCTGTGCTCAAGAGATTTTCCTGCCTCAGCCTCCCAAGTAGCTGGGACTATAAGCCCATGCCACCGCACCCAGCTAATTTTTCTGTTTTTTGTAGAGACAGGGTCTTGCTATGTTTTTCAGGTTATTCTCAACCTCCTGCCCTCAAGCTCTTCTCCATGTCAGCCTGCTCAAGTGCTAAGATTGCAGGCCTCAGCTACCATGCCTGGACCTATCAGAAAAAATTTAAATCACAAAGCCCATGGATTTAAAGCCTTATGCAGTGTACTCACAGGAAGATACCTCCAACTACCATCACCTATTGTAGTAGCTTGACTGATGGTCCCCAAAAAGATATATATGTGTTCTAATTCCCAGAACCAGTGAATGTTACCTTATTTGTAATAAATATATGATTAAGGATCTTGAGATGAGATCATCCTGGATTATCTGGGTGGGTCTAACTCCATTGGCAAGAGAAGAGACAGGCAGAGGATACAGACACAAAAGAGGAGGGGAAATGTGACCATGAAATCAGAGATTGGAATGATGAAGCCACAAGTCAACAGGGAACAGGAGCAGAAGGAGGCAAAGAACAGATAGAGCCTCCAGAGGAAGTTTGGCACTGACAGCCTTTTAATCTCTTACTTCTGGCCTCCAGAACTGTGAGAGAATAAATTTCTGTTGTTTTAAGACACCTGGTTTGTGGTAATTTGCTTCGGTAGCCTCAGCAAACTAACACATCTATTCAGTCTTTTCAAAATGAGTTCTCAATGATTGCCAGGACCATCACTGCAAGGGTACTAGCCCAAGACAACTGGATGAATCTAGGAGGGAGAGGCAGAGTTGCCCTATTATAGTTATATCTAATAAAAGTCACAGCTGGTAACCTTCCCCAACTCTTACTTCACCCCAGAAGGAGGATGCAGTGCAAGGTTCTAATTGCCCCATTCAAATGACAAACAGTTCTGATAATGTTGAGGTGGGTTATAATTATGATGGATTAAAATTCTTTGGAATACTGCTTCTGCGCAAAATGACTCACAATCATCTTCAGAATAACCCTTTGCAACATTACATTTCTAAATGCCATATAGTTTATGGTTGTGTTTTTTGCTCAAAAGAATTCTCTTTAAAACTACGTTATCAGGTGGAGGAAGAAAAAAAACCCGACCTAAGTTAACTCTGGAAAACAGTGTTTTGACTGGATACTGTAAGGCTAAAAACAAAAAGAACTGTATATAAACACTATACTCTGGTAAATTTATTTTTCACAGGGGTATGGGCTAAGTATTTTAAAGCTACTATGCAAGTATACTAAGTTTAACAAAAAAATGAATATATTATAGATAATGGGGGTCAGATTTCTCACTGCTAGAGACAGAAGTTACAAATAAGCAATGAGAGAAGAATAGAATAAGCCCTATGGTGCTGAATTAGAATCAGAGATAGCTGTATGAACTCACACACACATAAATAGATAAATACAGGAATGGGGGTTGTATAACACAGGTTTGTGTAATACTAATATTTCTTAGCTCTGTCTGCTGAGAGAGTATGAAAGCGGTGACACCCCAGCAACAACAAGTATACCCAGCACCCAGATTTTAGTTTCTCAACACCACTCTCCATTGAAAAGAAATGGCTGATTCTGGGGCTGAGTAAGGCAAATAAATACAAGATGAGTCTGGGTTTTATAGAGCCAGAAAGTAAGAAGGTGTTAACAACAATAACAACACACACATATATGTTTTGTATATGTGTATATATTTACGTGTGTGTATATATATGTGTGTACACACACATATACATGAGGGCATGTCAAAAGGACATAGGAGTCAACCTCAAAGAGTCTCCAAAGGACTAAGCAGAAATCATCTGAGCAACAAAATAAATAACAGTAGTATTGGATTATAACCCCAAGTGTAAAGTAAGTATCTATGTGTACATCCTAATATAAATAATAGATTGAACAAATAAATGGGGGAGAAAAGGAAAAAGTCTTATAGAAAAAAATCCAAATAATTTTATAAAAAGCCTCCCCACTCCAGGAGGTGGAGCTTAAGTCTCCTGCACTTGACTGTGGGCAGGACTTATTCTCATGCTTCCACATAATAGAATATGGGAAGAGAAAATTACTAATTTTATAGGGGAGAAAACTGTCAGGCTCACCTTGACCAGGTGATCAAGATTAACAGCAGCAGTCACAAGACATGCTGATATGATGTACCCTGTAATATGATGTGATGAGGATCCTACTTTGCCTCTGAAATATTCTTCCCCAAAGTTCACTGGTAATTCCTAATCATGAGAAAATATCAGATAAAACCAAATTGAGGGAGATTCTGCAAAATACCTATTACTCTTAAAAATTGTCAAGTTCAAGAGTAGAAAAAAGGAAAGACTGAGAAAATGTCAGCTATTGGAGGAGACTAAGGACACACGATGACTAAATGTGAAGTGGTATCCTTGAATGGATGCTAGAAGAGAAGAAGAATGTTAGTGGTAAATTATGAATAAAATCTGTACTTTAGTTAATAGTATTATACCAAAATCAATTTTTTAGTTTTGATAAATGTTGTTTAAGATGCTAGCTTTAGAGGAAGTTGGATGAACAGTATATGGGAAGTATTTGTACTATTTTAGCAACTTTTCAGTAAGTATAAAATTATTCCAAAATATGTATTTTAATCTATCATATTAGCTATGATAAAATCACAATATTTATTGATTTTAGAGGGAAAATACATGCATGTTTCAAAAAATATTATTCTATGTATTTCTCTATATTTTTTCTAAAGGAAAAGGTATTGGCAAGATTCATTTTCCTTTTTTATGATATTCAGTTCTTATGTAAACCTTAGTTAATATTTAAATGAAAAAATGTATGATAATATTTTATTATAATAATGTCATATTAATCAAAAACTTCTCTCTTATAGTGGAATTAAGCGTAAAGGTTTTTCTGAGCTTCTGTTAACTCTTCGAGTTTACAAGGCTGCCACTTAGTTATCTGGCGGCATAGTGTTCTGAGAAATTTAAAGGAACTGCTACAAGTACCTAATTAATCCTTACAAAGTTGAGATAATCTGATTCATTAAAAGAACAATGTATGCCTGGCACTGAATTAGAAATTTTTAATTACCATTTTGTACTTTACCGATAACTTGATCTTCAGTGCACAAAAAAAAAAAGTGATTGTCCCTAGGTGACATACCAAAAAGTTTAAAGCACACACTGCAGGAAATATAGGAAATCAGAGGTAAATGACCTAAATCTTATTAATTTATTTTTCACATTTTGAAATTATATTCCTTAGACTATTTCATTCTTAAAACAATTGTAATAGGAACTTATTCTACCTATCTTTGTAACCAGTTATATTATTTCATTTTAGTAGCTAATACAAAATTTTTATAACATTGAATCATTTAAGCCATTGAACAGTTCGAAATTGCTTTCCAATATGAATTAATTTTTCTACAGTTTGCTTCCATCTATTTTCATTCAAAAGTTCTCATCTTTTCTAGAAATGTTTCCCATTTCTCAAGATTTTTATTTTTTATTTTCTTTTTTATTAGCTATTATAAAGTCTTTAAACTCGAAAAATTCACTGTGCTTAAAAAAGAATGGAATGAGTCCTAGGGTATTGAATATTAAAGATTTTTTTCAAAGATTCTGTTCTTACATAAAATTATCGAGGTATACACTTACCTATATCAAAACTCTTTTTGAAAACAGTTTCAAGATAACTAATCTTGCAGATATTTCTGCATACCTTACATTCATGAACACCTACTAAATTAACTCTCATTTGGGAAGGTAATATTTCTGAAGCCAACCATATCAATTATTTCATGAAAGCGTTTATTATTTCACCTAACCCAATATTCTATTAGTTATAACATACTTTTGATCTAAAAAATTGTTTGACAGAGAAATGTTGAAACTTTTCCTCAGTAGGATAAAAGTCAGAAAAATCTTTAAGATCTAAGAATAATTCTAATATAAAAGGATTGTAGAGGCTGGATTTAAGGTACACACTTCTGTGAAGGTATCACTACTTATTAAATGACAGATACTCTTGCAGTATCTAGGTTTGTTTTTCTTTTTTTCTTTCTTTCTTTTATTTCTTCTTTTTTTTTTAGTGAACAGTATTTAGAATTGAATTTTTTGCTCATTAAAATTGATACTTCTCCAGAGTAGGGAAATATAGTTTAAATTAAAAAGTTATACATATGTATGTGTATGTAGAGAGAAACTTTGATTCAATATTTTAACATAAGCTGGATTTTCTACAAAAGAACTGTATGTAGAGTTTCTCAATCTCCCTATGGCCCATTTCCACTATTGAGATCAGCTGGGAATTCAGCTTCTGGCCAACATGGGATAATGAGGGCAGGATTTATCTTCCTGTGTGAAATAACAACAACAAAAACATCAAATCAAGATACTGGGCATAAAGCATCTGAAGATAGTGATTTCTAAGACATGGAAAACAAATGAGGTGAGCCCTGAAAATGTCTTAGCATACTACTGTGAAAGAATTTTCAAGACACAGTTCAGGGAAGAGGAACATAGGCAGAAGGTCCCCACTGAGTATTCAACATAGAACTGATCCCTGCATGCATCTGAGGAAACTGCCAGAAACTGTGAAAGAACCATCCAAAAGAATGAAAGGGAATGGCACTTAACATTTACACAGGGCTAGGAATGGTACCTGTTTCCTACAGCCAGAGAGGAAAAACTCATATTTCTGTATCATTGGGTAGAGTATTCAGAAAGGTCTCAGTACTTGAGAATAATTAGCCCTAGACTGGGTACTTTTCTGGACCCATAACAAGTCATAAGAGGAAGACTCTAAATGGATATGTTTTCAAGTAACTGCTTGCAAGTGCAAAGCTTAATATTTAAAGGAATATGAAAACATCTATTTGACCAACAAAATCTACAAGATCTGGCATTTGATCAAAGATTAGCAAATGCAATAAAACAGGAAGACATGACCCACACTGAGGAAAATAATTAATTGAAATTGATAGAGGTGAAAGAATTTGTAGCCCCAAGGGCATAAAGCCAGTTCTTACACCTGGATTTAGTATGTCAAAAAAGTTAAATTGAAACATCGAAGATATGAAAAGAAAAACTTCTAGAGAAGAAAGCTACAATATCAAAAATCAATATATAGGGTATTGAAGTAATAGCAATAAAAACTATCCAAAATTTAAAATATAATTTTAAAAAATGCAGAGAACAGCAGTGAGCTGTGGAAAAACTTTAAGCAACCCTATATATATGTAATTGGATTTCTGAAGGGGAGAAAAAACAGAGGGCACACAAATAATTTTCTAACAAAATAATGGCCAAAATTCTGCAAATATTAGGAAAATGAAATACCCACATTCCAAGAAACTAAATGATCCCTAAATACAAAAATCCTGAAGGAAACTACACCAAAGCATTTTATAGTGAAGTTACTCAAAACCAGTTACAAAGGGGAAATCTAAAAGTGGCCAGAAGGGGATAAAAAGACATATTGATAGAAACAAAAGATAAGGAAGGCAGCAGATTTTCTGCTGGAAAAACCCAAGCAAGAAGACAGTGGAACAACCTCTTTAAAGTTGTAAAAGAAAAGATCAACATCCAGTTTAATACTCAGCAAATATATTGTTCAAAAATAAATGCAAAATAAAGATAAATCAGACATACAAAAGCCTTAAAAAATTATTTTGAGGAGACCTACACTAAAATAAATTTTAAGGAAAAATTATTAGGTTCATGAAGGATAACACCAGCTGAAAATAAGTGTTTAAAAGAAAGAAAGGCACCAGGAAAGGTAATTACATGGGTAAAAAAATTAAAATAAAATAAGATTTTTTCTTTTTTTATATTTTTTACATTTTTAATTTTTTTTTAATTTCAGCATATTACAGGGGTACAAATGTTTAGATTATATATATTGCCTTTGTCCCACCCAAGTCAGAGCTTCAAGTGTGTCCATCCCCCAGACTGTGTGCTTTTCACCCATTAGGTGTGAATATACCCACCACCTCCCCACCACCTGCCCAATATTTGATGAATGTTACTACTAACACTTAAGATTTTTTCTTATATTTTAAATTTCTTCAAAAGATAATTGATTATTTAAACAAAATGAATTGTTAATAACATGGAATCCTTAAAAACTACTCTACACAAAAGAAGGCACAAAAAGGAAAAAAGCAGAACAAAGAACAAATGAGACAAATGGAAATAAAGTAGATGATAGACTTAAACCTAATTCTATTAGTAATCATATTAAATATATTAGGTCCAAATAGTCCACTAAAAGGAAAAGATTAACAGAAGACTCAACTCACACTATAAAAAGTTTACTTTATATTAATACAGATACAAAAGAAATGCTATGCTAATACTATTCAAAAGGAAGCTGGAGTAGTTATTATAATATCAGAGAAAGTAAATTTTAAAGCAAATAACATCACCAGGGATAAAGAACATCATTCCATAATGATAAAGAAATCTATTTATTAAAAGATATAACAATCCAAATCTTCATGCATCTAACAACAGATTTTCAAAATACATAAATCAAAAACTGAAAGAACTGAAGAATTAGACAAATCCACTATTATAGTTAGAGATTTCAATACCCCTTCTCAATAAATGATAGAACAAGTAGACAGAAAATCACTAACAATATAAAATATTTGAGCATTATCAACTCAACCTAAATGACATTGCTAGAACACTCCTTCAACAACAGTAGGATGCACACTCTCTTAGTGCACCTGGGAAATTTACCAAGATAGGTCATGTTCTGGATCATAAAAAAAGTCTCAATAATTTTAAAAGTTTTAAAGTTATAAAAAGTGCTCTCTGACCATAAGGAATTAAATGAGGAATAAACCACACAAGCATATCTAGAAAATCCCCAAATATTTGGTGATAAATATCACACTTCTAAACACATAGATTAAAGAAGATATCAAAATAGAGATTAGAAAATAGTTTAGATGAAATGAAAACAAAAACACAATAGAATTTGTGGGATGTTGCTAAAGCAGTACCTAGTGGAATATGTACAGTATATCACTACACACATGTATTCGAGAAAAAGAAAGGTCTCAAATTAGTAACCTCAGCTTCCACTTTAAGAAATTAGGGAAAAAATGCTAATTAAACCCAAAGTAAGTTGAAGAAAAGAAATAAAAAATTAAAATCACAAATCAAAGAAATAAAAAACAAAATCAGTGGGAAAAAGAAGGGAAACCAAAACATAATTTATTGAAAGATTGATAAAATTGATAATCATATAGCCAGACCTTTTTAGAGTGAGTGAGAAAGGGAAAGAAGAGAGAAAAGTTACATATGTACCAATATCAGGAATGGAAGCAGTCATATTACTATGGACTCTACAGGTATTAAAAGGACATTAAAAAGTTGTTATGAGAAATTTTATGCCTATAAATTTAATAAATTTGATAAGATAGAAAAAGTCCTTGAAGGATACAAACTACCAAAGCTTACTCAAGGAAAAATAATTTGTGTAAATATATGCATATACACACACACAATTGAATTTGTACAAGCAAAGGTCCCATCAAGAAAACTTCAGGCCCAGATGGCTTCATAGATGAATTCTATCAACAATGTAAGGAAAAAATAATACCAATTGTACAAAAAGTCTTCCAGAAAATTGAAGAGTAAGTAACACTTCCTAACTCATTTTATGAAGCCAAAATTACCATGCTACCAAAACCAGAAAAAGACATTTAAAAAAAAGAAAAGTATGGATCAATATACTTACTACTTACATGTCAAATATTCCAAAATATGTTATCAAATTGATTGCAACAATACATAAAAGGATAATAGTTTGTGAACAATTACAGTTTATCTAAGGAGAGCACGGTTGGTTTAACATTTATAAATCAATATGATTCAGCATATTGGAATTCTAAAATGAAAAATTACATCATCATTTCTATAAACACAGAAGAAAAATTTGCCAAATTCAATATCCATTCCTGATAAGAATTCTCAGCAAAGTATAAAGAGAAAGAGACCTTCCTCACCCTGATAAGGGTCATCTACAAAAATCCTCAGGTAACATCATACTTACTAATGAAAGACTAAGTATTTTCCTTCCAAATTCAGGGACAACACAAAGATGTTCATTCTTACCACTTTATTCAATATTGTACTGGAACTTCTGAACAATGTAATCCAGAAAGAATAATAAATAAAATGCATACAAATTGGAAAGGAAGAAGAAAATCTGTCTTTCAGATCATCTTGCAGATGATGTGATTGTCTATACAGGAATTTGAATGGAACCTACAAAAAAACTGTTAGAACTAATAAGTGAATTTAGTAAAGTTATAAAATATGATATTGATATACAAATATCAGTTGTAAAAAATTTAATATTGATATACTAACAACTAGCAATAAATTGAATTTTTTAAAAATTATAACTATAGTCACATCAAAAAATAT
>CAUYRT010095878.1:0-12077 GCA_963574885.1 Lepilemur ruficaudatus
ATCCTAGCACTCTGGGAGGCCAAGGCAGGAGGATCGCTCAAGGTCAGGAGTTCAAAACCAGCCTGAGCAAGAGCAATACCCCGTCTCTACTAAAAAAAAAAAAAATAGAAATTAATTGGCCAACTAAAAATATATAGAAAATATTAGCCGGCCATGGTGGCGCATACCTGTAGTCCCAGCTACTCGGGAGGCTGAGGCAGAAGGATCATTTGAGTCCAGGAGTTTGAGGTTGCTGTGAGCTAGGCTGACACCATGGCACTCTAGCCCAGGCAACAGAGTGAGACTCTGTCTCAAAAAAGAAAAGTAGTTGGGGAGCGGAATTAGGGGTCTCAATAGGGGAAAGGAATTCCTCAAAAACTGATTCATGTGATTAACTGTACACCTTGGTAAATTCACTGAAAATCATTTAATTATACACTCAAAATAGAGTGTTGGTTGTACGTAGATACAGTTGGAGCACTATTTTTGTACTCTAAGGACTACTTTGACAGAGTAGATTTTTAAATGTAACAAGATAAGTAAACTTGAGTGGTAATATATTTTGGGAAATCAGCTCACTATAAATTGTGACTGTAAACATTATACTGTAAATGCTTTGTAGTTTTTCCCCCAATAAAAAAGGAAAAAAAAATAAATAAATCCTAGCATATTGGGGGGCTGATGCCTGAGGACCACTTGATGCCAGGAATTCAATACCAGCCTTGGCAACATAGTGACATCCCCATTTCTACAAAAAACTTTTAAAATTAGCCAGGCATGGTGATGCACACTTATGGTCCCAGCTACTCTGGAGGCTGAGGCGGCCAGATTGCTTGAATCCAGGAGTTCAAGGTTGTAGTGAGCTATGACGGCACCACTGTACTCCAGCCTGGGCAACAGAGTGAAACACAGTCTCTTAAAAAAAATAATTAATTAACTTAAAAATCACTTTTTAGTCTGATCCCATTTAGCCCCAATGTGACCTTCAGTCTGGCTGTGTACAACCTCTGACTGTACTATTTAAACTAGAGAATTTACCTTGACTGATACTCAGATAGGTGCATATAACGATGATTTTTACTTGATAGTCAATGTCTTCTAAATTCAAGATTCACTTCTCTAATTTTCAAAATAGATATGACATTTGAATCATAGTATAAAAATCTCTTCTTTGGTGCACTATTTTTGTCTAATATTTAACTCTTTAGTAATTGCACATATGTCTGGCACCTGTTCTATTGCTATGGTTTTTTCACAAGTGATTTAAATCAAACTTGCACAGTTTGGCCTGTATTTCGACATAATAAATGCCTACTTGTAGGTTATGACTACGGAATTATGGAGGGCTGCTGGTCCTGACTCAGCATGTTTGCATCCGTGAGGATTGCATGTGGCTGTCTGTGATTAAGCCAATACCAGTGGCATAATGAAAAAGAGATAATTGTTTTCACATAACAAGAACTCAGAAGATGGGCAGTCAGGGTTTGCGGACAAAATCACCAGGGATATAGATGAGATTGTTTTCCTTGGGCATCATTAATTTTTAGCTTTCATCCTTAGGACCCTTGTAGAGCTAGCCCACCTGGTATGGAAAAAGGATATCAGGAAGACAGAGGACACATGGAAGGACCCAAGGTTCCTGTCAGCCTTATCTGAAATGAACAGCTTTCATGGGACTCCTACTCTGGGTATGTCCACTCATATCTCACTAGACAGAACTGCATTATAGGACCATTGACAGCTACATGTGAGACTAGGGAAGAGAGTGTTTTTTTAATTGGGCACATCGTTGTCACAAGCAACATTAAATTCTGTAGTAGGAGAGAATGTTTCCTTGGCAGGCATGTACCAATATGGAGGTTCTACTCACCATGTGTGAAAATAGGGTTAAGTATTGAAAGAACACTTCCAAGAGCTATCAACCATGTTAAAAACATGTTGCTTTCTTCTTCTCCTCCTTCTCCTTCTCCTCATCTTCCTTCTTCTCCCATAGAATCATACGATCAATTCTTAAGGAATAATTCATTATAGAAAAATAGAAATAAATGTGGCAAAGTACACCGTGTCTATTGGCAAGCCACCACCAGCATAAACTACTGTGTAAGGATTCAGGAGGATAGGCAGGCAACAGTGCCTACCTAAGCTGCAATGCATTATTAATCAGTCTCTGAAACTGTAATTACTTTCTGTCTGTTAAAGCTTGCAAACAACTTCACTTAACAGCCTTCTCCTCTGCAGATGACTTAGTGATCATTTCATACTGTGGTTTACAGATTCTTATTGCTTTAGATTTCATATCTGAAATTCATTCAACTAATAAACACATCTGAAATTCAAAATACATATGAGACACTATACCACTATATGAATGGCAGCTTCTGTGGTTGTTCTCTACAACCTTACTGTACAAGCTCAATTATAAAACTAATTTAGAAACTCTCTGGATTATATCTTTTGCAAAAGGAAACAAGTTGAGGAAATGAGTAGATATATCTTCTTTTTCTTTTAATTATTTTCTGTTAAAGAAATTAACACTTTAACATGAAATTGTTTTTCTCCACTAAGGTTTCTATTTTTAATTGTTTTTTCTAAATGGATATAGAGGATGGGTAATGAATACAGTGAGAAGTATAATTACTCATTGAATGTTTGTATTAATAAGACCTATACTTTTACATTTTTACTTATAACAATAAAGATTAGTTTATAACAATAAAAAATATTTAGGGAGAGACCTTGAAGGATAGCTAAAGATGTCCAAAACCTCCAAACTATAGCCCAGGATATGAAGGTAGGAAGTCTAGATAAAATGCTTGGCAATGGCATTTTTTTTCCCTTCCTCCCATAATATACTTCATAGTTTCATCAACCTACTCAGTTCAATCAGTGTCAACCTAAAAATTATATTTTTCAGTGAATTATTTCCAGCCACTAAATGTCATTTCTCATGGAAATTCTAATAAAAAGGCTGAAAATGCATTATCTGACATTTTGGTGGATCAGTAAGTAGCTTGTCAATTGAGATTCTAAAATCTTTACATGGTATGGATTTCTGCTTTATGTTCCAAACTCTTGACTTTTTACAGAATAATTTATATCACAATGCAACTATTTAGCAAGGGATGTCTAAAAAATCAAGGTCAATTATAAATAATGACTCCAGTTACACGTGTACATTGCATTATGAAGAACTAGCAATTGAAGAGTTCTGCACTTAATATTGATAAATTATATCTCAGACTTGCTTAAGTCAGCAATGCTTACAGCTGAGGAAAAAACAGCTGACTATATAAGCTTGAAAATCCTCTCTTTTAATCACACTAAGCTTTATTAATATATGGATCAAGAATTTAGCAAAGCTTGGCCAAGTTTCCTCCTAAAACGTTAGGATAAAGCATCATAATTTTTTAGGCAACTGCTTTGTCATGTGTTTGGTAGACATCTTTTGTAAAAACCAATACATCTTTTGTGTTTGATTTTTATTTTATTTTTTTATTTCAGCATATTACAGGGGTACAAATGTTTGGTTACCTATGTTGCCTTGCCCCACCAGAGTCAGAACTTCAAGTGTGTCCATTCCCCAGAGAGTGCTCACTGTACCCCTTAGGTGTGCATATTCCCATCCTCTCCTCCCCCTCCCATCTTTCCAACCCCTGATGCATGTTACTACTATATGTGCACTTAAGTGTTGATCAGTTAATACTGATTTGATAGTGAGTACATGTGATGCTTGTTTTTCTATTCTTGGGGTACTTCACTTAGTAGAATGGGCTCCAGCTCTATCCAGGAAAACACAAGAGGTGCTAGATCATCATTGTGTTTCGTGGCTGAATACACCTCCATGGTATATATATACCACATTTTATTAATCCACTCATGTATTGCCGGGCACTTAGGCTGTGTCCACATCTTTGTAATTGTGAATTGTGCTGCTATAAACATTCGAATGTAGATGTCTTTTTTATAGAATGTCTTTTGTTCCTTTGAGTAGATGCCCAGTAATGGGATTACTGGATCAAATGGTAGTTCTACTTGTATCTCTTTGATGTATCTCCATATTACTTTCCACAGAGGTTGTACTGGTTTGCAGTCCCACCAGCAGTGTATGAGGGTTCTTATTTCCTCACATCCACACCAACATTTATTGTTTTGGAACTTTTTGATAAAGGCCATTCTCACTGGAGCTAAGTCATATATCATTGGGGTTTTGATTTGCATTTCCCTGATAATTAGAGATGTTGAGCATTTTTTCATATGTTTGTTGGTCATTGGTCATTAGTCTATATTCTTTTTAAAAGTTTCTGTTCATGTCCTTTGTCCACTTTTTGATAGGGTTGTTTGATTTTTTCTTGCTGATTTTCCGAGTTCTATATACATTCTAGTTATCTGCCCTTTATCGGATGTGTAGCATGCGAAAATTTTCTCCCATTCTGTAGGTTGTCTGTTTGGTCTTGTGATAGTTTCCTTGGTTGTGCAGAAGCTTTTTAATTTGATCAGGACCCATTTATTTATTTTTGTTGTTGCTGTGATGTTCTTTGGTGTCTTCTTCATAAATTCTTTGCATAGGCCAATGTCTAGAAGAATTTTTCAAACATTTTCTTTTGGAATTCTTATAGTTTCATGCCTTAGGTTTTAGTCTGCTATGCACCATGAGTTGATTTTTGTGAGAGGTGACAGGTGCAGATCCTGTTTCAGTCTTCTACATGTGGCTAACCAATTTTCCCAGCACCATTTATTGAATGAGGATTCTTCTCCCCAGTGTATGTTTTTGTCTGCTTTGTCAAAGATTAGATGGCTATATGAAGATGGTTTTATATCTGGGTTCTCAGTTCTGTTCCATTGGTCTATGTCTCTGTTCCAATACATTTTTTGATATTGCAGCATCTCTTTTATTAGCACAAAAATTTAGGTTATTATCACCTAAAGCATTTAACCCTAAACCCCTAGAGACCCCATATGTTAACATTATTAAAAATACAAATTATCTAGTTTTATCTTCATGCATTTTTAGAAACAACTACTTAGAACACCTATTTGAAGGTTTTTCCATTACATTATTCATTCACCAAATACGTATAGAGTTTTAGCTAAAATTTAGACATTGGGTGGAAAACAAGATAGATAGGTACAATCCTCATGTAGCTTTGGTAAAGTGACAGACTTTACACTAATAATCATTTGAGCAGAACTAAATATCATTTAAAAAATCAATTATAATTATAATAATTGCTCCCAAAAATAAGAACTGCTACAAGAATGCATAACAGATAATCCAAACAGAAACTGTAAAGTCAGAGAAAACCTCTCTTAGGGAAATGACATTAAGCTGGAATATGAAGATTGAGAAGGGCATTGATTGGTCAAATGAAGGGTTGAGGAAAGAACTGTAAATGCAGAGTGAGCAGCTGGTACAACAAATAGACAAAACAGAATTACAAAGAGAATGAAAAAAAAATTAGGGTATCAAAGAAACTGAGAGATGTTTAATATGGTTTGGAAGGCTAGATAAAGAAGATTATGTGGAACAAAGAACACGAACAAACAGAATTTTTGGTCTTAGTTTGTAGATTGTTGGAGTATAGTCTTCAGTTTAAGTCCAAACAATGAGCCGGGCGTGGTGGCTCATGTGTGTAATCCTAGCACTCTGGGAGGCCGAGTCAGGTGGATAGCTCAAGGTCAGGATTTCAAGACCAGCCTGAGCAAGAGAGAGACCCGTCTCTACTATAAATAGAAAGAAATTAATGGGCCAACTAAAAATATGTGTAAAAAAATTAGCTGGGCATGGTGGCACATGCCTGTAGTCCCAGTTACTTGGGAGGCTAAGGCAGAAGGATCACTTGAGCCCAGGAGTTTGAGGTTACTGTGAGCTAGGCTGATGCCACGGCATTCTACAGCCCAGGCAACAGAGTGAGACTCTGTCTCAAAAAAAAAAAAAAAAAAGTCCAAACAATGACAAAACTTTGAAGGGGCTTAGTTGTGGTGGTGGGATGGGTAGGGGCATATTCTTTATTAAAAAAAGGCAACTCATTTATTTGTTTGTTTGCTTGTTTATTAAATATTTAAAAGTAACAATAGTGGGATGATATTTATGTAGGATATATTTATGTTTGAAGCAACCATTCAAGTAGATTAATATATAGAATTAAGAACCAGCTGACTAAAATGGCTGACTCCTAAGGCAGCTGTACGATTATTGCAAAAACATTACAGAATATCACAGTTAAATTTCCAGTTTTGTCCATCATCATTTTCCATCTTCATTTTTCTGAAGATGAATTCACTCCACTCTCGTAGTAACTTTGAAATAAATGTGTCAAACAAGCCAAGAAGGAAGATTTATCAGTAAAAGATGTATACTAATGTAACTGAAATCTTAAATATAATGGCAGAAATGGTAGCATGGTGAAGACTAAGTCACATTCAAAATACATTCATATCAAATGAGGAAGTGAGAAAAAATTATGCTCTGAGTAATCCATGTGAGAGCTATTATATGTGTTTCCAACAAATTCAAACCAACACCTCATTAAATATTTGATCAGTTTGTGAAAGAACAGTGAGTACTCTTCACAATCACGAATATGAACATCTTGCATTAAACTGCATGCATTTGCACAGACGCATAAAAAGATTATGCATGGTAAAATACTGCAATGTTGGCACATCTTAACTGCAAGCAAGAATAAAAGCGAAGAAAACCACAGAATAAATGCAAGCTAACGTTAATTATAAAATAGCTATGAAAGTTATGTTTGGAAGATGTCATTGTAGGCTAAGTCACACAGTTACAGGTGATGCCCCAAATTTGACTATTTCACATATAATCTAAGGATTTACCTATTGTCCTGGGCCAGTATATCAAACCTACAATAAAAGTGATTTTAGGATAAATATCCAGGCAAGGCTTATGTATTTGCATCTACTAATGAGCTTCACCTAAAGAAGCACCAAATCAATTTTATCCCTCAAACTTTAAGATATAACTTCGCTACTTACTACACTTATAATCTCCACTTGTGGTAAGTCACTTGGGGTTAAAATATTCAGAAATTAATTTAAAAGCATACACACACATATATTTGAAAAGAAGGAAGATAGCAATTATCATACCAACCAATTTGCACCTTGATACCACTTGATTTTGTATCTGAGATTTTATTCAGCAGAGAGTCAGCAGAGAATGGTCCATTTTAAAGGACTAGAAATAGACACAGTTGGACTTGGGGAAGATGAGGAAATCCAAGTGCCAAGGTGCTATCAGGAAAGAATGCTTCACCTGTGAGCTGGCAAGAAAATGTTGACATGGGTTACTTAGGCTGGTGACCTAGAAAATTCAATTACAATGTAAAGAATTGTTAAGTAATAGAAGTAATAGTGGCTAGAATGAGGATTCTATCAAAAAACAAGCAGTACCATAAAATTACTTGATTCACAATTTTACTTAACAAGCTATTGAAGAAACTATTGCTTTCACTTGTCAACAATCTATTGGAAAGTTATCTAAAGTGGAAAAAATGAACATTATAGCTCTTCACTTAAAATCTAAATATAAACTCTGACTCTTTCTATTGTTGGGAAAAGATGGAGTGGCATTAACTGGGGGTGGGGGGTGGGGAAGAATCCACAGAATAACAGGCAATCTAATATTGGTAATAATAAATAAGTTTAATAAGTTGTAGCTATTTAATTTTGATCCTTATATTCTGTCTGATGAAAAATGATTTATATATACATTCATATAAAGAGTTTTGTTTTCTTACAAAATAAATAGAAAAAAGCCCTGAGACTGCACTTGTATGAATATTTAAGAGAAATTCAAAGTAAATTAGATGATTGCCTTTCATTGAATTAAGTTAGGAGAACCTGGAAACATTTAAAAATGGGTTGATGTACTGATTCATGCCTTTCTTTAAACAAAGCAAACCTTTCAGAAGTTATAATGCCTCCTCTCTCATTCTTCTGGAATTACAGAGTATGAGATTCCCTAGTGGGGAATTGATTGGCTCTTCTCTAAAGAGAGGTAATATAGCAATCACAAATGGATTTGATCAATACACAACTCCCTATAGGAAGAAGGTCCTGTTAAGTTATTAGATACTCTGATAGCCCCTTCTCTTAGTTGGGAAAAAAAAAAAACCCACAATGTTTTGAACCAATAATATCAATGTAGACTTGAATAAAGCCTTGTAATATCTCCTTAATGGTAGTTTGAGCAAAGATTTTTAACATGGCAGGTTTACAAAATTTCATTCATTTTTAATGCAAAAATAATCGATGATAATTAAGTCACCAGGACATCATAGCAAGAAAAAATTCAAAGACAAGGCATATTTTCTGCTTGGCCAATAAGAAGACTGTTAATATCGCTAAAATCAACACTATTGCAGAGGATATGCAGAGTACCTGCCTGAGACAGCTGTGACTCTACTGTCAGTTGTTTGAGCTGATCAGACTGTGGAGTCAGATGACACTCATTCCAATGGCTTTAAATGCATTACTCCAAGATCCCAATATTTCAACAAATGAGCACATATTCGAGTAGAATCTGATCAAGAGTATCCTTATTGGGCACCCCTGCCTTCAAAGAAACACTCAAGGTCTTTTTGTATGGCCATTATTAGATTTTGAAAACATAATCTCTTTTTCAAGCTTTTAAAATACCCTACCAATAATAATGCCTCACTGACTGTAAGATTTGTTACCAGAAATCTCTGGGAGGTCTTCTCAAAATGTTAGAAGTAATTTAACAGTAAAATGTCCAATTCAACAAGGCAAATTCAGATTTTAAATTTTACTAATACATATATAATCTTAATATCTTAATAAAAAATACCTTTCTGCAATTTACTGAAATGAGGGCCATGACAAACTTTTTCAGTGGATATTGTTAAACAACATGATATTTCAATAGTGTGTGTTAAAGCTGATACTCAGGCCCAGGTGGCTCTAAATTTTACCTCCTTCGCTTCCTCTTCCCCAAGCTACTATTCAGTATAAAGTGAAGAAAAGCATTCTAGAGCAGTGCTTTTCAAATTTTAATGTACATCAAATGGTCTCAGAGGTCTTGTTAAAATGCAGATTATAATTCAGAAAGTTTGGGGTAGGGGCTGAGATTCTGAATTCCTAACAAGCTCCCAGGTGATCCTGGTGCTGTTGGTATGCTAGCCACATTTTGAGATATAAGGCTGTAGTTAAAAATTAGACACTTTAAGAAAGGTTTATGTTATATTAAGGCAGGACCTAATCTCCATATTGGCCATTCTTCTTTTTTTGTTTTTGGGGAAAATAAATTCGGAACAAATACACACTACTTAAGACTATTTTTAATGTCTATTATCTTCATAAACTACTGATATTAAACTAGGTTTGCCCTATTATTTAAAAGAAAAAAAGGAACTGTCCTTTTAACAAATGGGGAACCTTGATTTATTTTTAATTTGTTGAAATTGTTTGCTACTTTAAAAGCTTTATTATAAGAAAATCAAAAAGAAGTCATGAGACATTGAAAAATGTTTAATTATTTGAACATATCAAACAATAGCCAGACCTTTTAAAGCAACCAAACTCCAACCTGAGTAAATTTTTTTCAACCTATGAGGTATGTATCATATTCAACAATTAGTTGTTGCCTAATTTTTCAGAATATTGACTAAAGGAAGAATTTGGACTGGATTGAAAATTGATTTTGGATAGACTATTGATATACAGTAACATTCTCATGAAACAGTAAGTATAGTTTTCATTAGTTTAACTGGAAAAGTCAATATGAAATTCACACCTCAATATGTGATACGTTTTTATGTGACAAACTGCTTTAAGATAATTTTGTTTTCACATGACGAATATATTAGAACAAATATTCAAAAAGAAAAATGTTCAAACCTAGATTTTGATCCACTGATTAATTCTAAGGTAAGCATATTTTTCCTCTCTATGCACATTTGTTCACTTTTGCTCAACTAAAAAGAGAAACAACAAAAAAAGCAATCTATCATATTTGATTGGAAAGTTCTCAAAAAATCTTAGTCCAAATTAGAAAAGCTGTCAACAAGACTCTGAAATTTTGGAGTTCCTTAATAGAAGCTGCCAAAGAATTCAGGCAAAATGCTAATGTCCAAAAAGGAGGTCCTGTATGGCAACTTGGCAATTTTAGAAATCTGATTATATACAGAGATTTAAGTGTATTATATTTACAGAGCATTAATTTGATGTTCTTTATGTGCACAAATTGATTTATTAACTAAACTAAGTTTAAACTGTCTTCATAGTCGAGAACTTTGAAATAAAAATAATGAAAATGTGTGGAATATTATAAAATATGCTAATGAAGCCAAACTGCAAAAGTTGCATATTTGTTGTTGTTAGATTTCATAAGAAAATTCATAGTATTCCATCACAGATGGGATGATATTGTGCCAAGTCTCTGTCTTATAGAATATCAGTTTTTCAACCATAATATCAATATCCTGGTATGAGATAGGTAAATATTGTCTGTAGAACTTAGATTTCCAATTACTGACTTAAATATTCATCATTAAAGACAGACTGAACTTTGTATCATTGAAACTATTTTATCTCAGGTAGGCTTTGCTTACATCCATTCCCTAACGAGATTTACAATTAATTTTCCACCCACATTTTGCTTTCAAATTGCTTATACTTTGGTTTTATTCATATATTAATTATGGAAGTAGTACACAATTATTTTTGACAGTTCAGAAAATGTGAAGAAGTATGAAGAAGAAAGTTATCTATAAATTCTGTTATCAGAAAAATACCTCTTTCATCCTTTTTATATGAATATTAATTTGTGTATGTTTTAATATTTCTAAATAGAAACATATGCTATACTGATTCATTAAGTCCTTTTTTTATTTTAAAAATGTACTTTCACAATTTTCCTTGTATGATCATGACTGGAATATCGTTAAGACATACTAGTATTCCTTCCTCAAATATAAAATTTCTTTGGAATACAATAGAACAATGGGGATCAAAAATCTCAATAAGCACTTCGGTAGGAAACATCCACACACCTGACAGTCTATGTTCAAATAACCTTAGAGTTTTACTGTGGTGTATTAATATATAATATTTAATTTACTTGAATGATAAATTAACTGATTCTATACTAGACAATTTGTAGGCACTGAAGACAATCACATAAGTATATATTATGTAAATTATAAATATAAATATATTTCAGATGTATATTTGTGTATATATATGATATTATAGCATACTGCTATTCGCAGTTCAGTAAGCTATGAAAAGGAAGGATAACTCTTTTTATTTAGAGCTAATGTGACCCTTTCCCCTTAAATAAAATACTACTCTCATGGCAGCTGATTTATCTGATTGAACCAATCAGATCATTTATCATTTGGTCGGCTCACATAGGTCTTTGAGGCAAATTGTATATGTTTTCACCCAATATTTTCTATCATTTCCTAATAATTGGTAGTAACTTGAATTATTTTCACATCTAATATTTACATGTGCTAGATAGATTTAATGAAATTATCAATTTTGTGCTAATCTTTGGAACATACTATGTCACAACGATGGGTTTGAAAACACTTTGCGGGACAATATAAAATCTAGAGTTCTTATGTAAAGTGAATACATAATATTAATGCATTTCTTAGATAAGTTTTAGGGGAAAGAAGAACATTCCATTGGTAAAACCTTAGGAGATTTAAAAAGATAAAAAGATTTTTTTTTTCCTTTTTAGGACACTTTATTTATTTTTTATTTCAGGATATTATGAGGCTGCAAACATTTTGGTTACAAGCAATGACTTTGCCTCACCCAAGCCAGGGCTAGAGGCGGGCCCTTCCCACATACAATATGCACCACATCCATTAGTTGTGAGTTTACCCCCCCCCCCCCCCCAACACCCACGGGATATTACTACCATGTGAGCACCTTAGTGTTGAACAGTTAGTGCCAATTTGATGCAATCCCTATCAAAGTACCATCATCATTCTTTACAAATCTTAATATATATAATATATTTAAAAATACTATAATCTCAATCATGTATACTAATTTCCCTCTCTCACTTACACTTGACAAAATAGCCAAACCTTCTGTGT
>CAUYRT010095881.1:0-17124 GCA_963574885.1 Lepilemur ruficaudatus
AAATATACCTTGCGGGGATCTGCTTCTTTCTCAGCTCGTTGTTTTTTAAAAAGGTTTCTCCAACTAATTCCCACTGATAATGGGTCAGTCTTCAGAGTGATACCTGCATTATTTGAATAAGATTTAGTCATTAAAATGGGAAACCAACGGCCGGGCGCGGTGGCTCACGCCTGTAATCCCAGCACTTTGTGAGGCCGCTTGAGGCAGGAGGATCGCTTGAGGCCAGGAGTTCATGACCAGCCTGAGCAACATAGCAAGACTCCCGTCTCTTAAAAAAAAAGAAAATTAGCCAGCCGTGGTGGCATGTTCCTGTAATCCCAGTTACTTGAGAGACTGAGACAGGAGGATCACTTGAGCTCAAGACTTTGAGTTTGAGATGAGCTATGATTGGGTCACTGCGCTTCAGCCTGGGCAACAGAGTGAGACAGTCTCTAAAAAAAAAAAAAAAAAATTTCAGTTTAATGACCAATCTGGTCACTCTTTGGGATTTGGCTACAGCAGATATATTGCAGCCTCTATGCTTTATAAAATATATGGAGAGGAAGGAAAATGCCCATCTTGATTAGACTATAATCATTGCAATTACAGCTACAGCGCTGGTTGGAAACAGGTACCAAGTGATAGCTAAAAGGACTTCTATCTTGCTTCAAAGTAGTGACGGGAAGATCGAGATCAGGGAGGCCTGGCAGTCTGGAGATGAAGTACAATTTTGTTGGTAGATTAGGGTAACCAGGACATTTCATTCCTTGTTCCTCCTTCTGGCTGCTATTAAAGGAGACTCAGGTCGGCGAGAGCATTCAGTATACTGAACTGTGACTTTACAAAAACTGATATAAGAGAGTGATGAACAAACATTCCTATAGGGGAGGAATAGAACATCCTTATCTCTGAATACAGAGACAGGGGGAAGAATCTGAACAAATGTTGCTGTGTGTCCTGTAGTGTATTACCATTAGATCATATTTTTAATGCAATCATACTTCTCCATGATGCTTCATCAACTCTAGCATTAAAAAAACCACATGGATTTACCTGTTTCTTTGAGTCTTCATTTCCTTATGAAGTCTCCAGTGTCATATGAAGCTTAAAATAAATCTATATTCTTTTCTTTTGTTAGTTTTTTGTTATAGGGGCGTCTGATGAAAAAGTTTTTTCTCTGTAATCACACTCAATACACGACGTATGTGGGGTTTTCCACACATACCAAGTCATTCTCCAGTGGACACCAACTAAGTGTCCCATAATTCACTTCTGACACTTTCTACCTAGAGTTTAGACTCAGATCCCACAAATTAAGGGCTTAGTCTCACAAGACTGCCCCCCACTGGAGATGCCAATCATAAGTGGCACACTGTCATCTATACTTCTGACTGGCTATAAATCCGGGTTCCCACTATGCCCTCCTTGGGTTCCACGAACTTGCTAGAATGGCTCACAGAGCTCAGGGAAACACATACTTATTACTGGTTTATTATAAAGGACATTACAAAGAATACAGATGACCAGCCAGATGAAACGCACAGGGCAAGATACGGGGCGGGAAGGGACGTGGAGCTTCCATGCCTTCTTTGGGTACACCATCCTCCCAGCACCTCCACATGCTCAGCAAACCGGAACTCTCTGAGCCCTCGTTTTGGGTTTTTATGGAGGTGTCATTACGTGGGCATTGTTGATCACATCACTGGCCATTGGGCATCCACTCAGTCTTCAGTTCCTCTCCCCTTGTGGGCTGAAAGTGCCAACCCTCTAATCACGCGGCTGGTTCCCCTGGCAACCAGCCCCCACCTGGAGGTTATTCAAGAGCCCACCAAGGGTACCTCATTAGTACAAAAGATGCTCCTATCATCTAGGAAATTCCAAGGGATTCTGCAGCTCTGTGTCTGATGCTCCTATCACTCAGAAAATTACAAAGGTCTTAGGAGCTCTGTGTCAGGAACCAGATCAAAGACCAAATATCGGAAAAAAAGATTTTCCTACAGCCCCAATCTACAAGGGTTTTAAGAGCTCTGTGTCAGGAACTGGGGTCACAGACCAAACATGTATTTCTTATTATATCACAGTATCACAGGGCCTCAGCTATAAATCCAGGATGGGTGAGAAAAAAAATTTTTCCTCCCCCAAACCATCTTCCAATCCGTAAACATGATGCAAATATTAAGTCTTTTAAAATTCTCCCAGCAACGTTTTGAAGTTTTCAGTGTACAAGTTTTACACATTTTTAAAACGTCACCCCTAAATACTTCATCTTTTGATGCTATTGAAAATATTTTAATTTTGTTGCTAGTATATACACATACAACTGATTTGTTAATGTTGACTGTCTCCTGCAAACTTGTTAATTTGGTTACTATGATAGTAGTAGCATTTTTGTAGAGTTTAGGATTTTCTAAGTATGTGATGTCATCTGTGAATAGTGTTTTACTTCATCCTTTCCAATCTTGATGACTTACTGTACTAGGACCTCAAATACAAGCCTGAACAGAAGTGGTGTCTTGGTGCAGATCTAAGGGGAAATTGTTCAATATTTTATCATTAAATATGTTACCTGTAGGTATTTCATAAATTCCCTTTATTAGGTTGAGAAAGTTCCCTGCTATTCCTTGTTTGCTGAAGCTTTTATTATGAACTTTGTAAGATGCCTTTTTTTCTTTTTTGAGTCAGGGTCTCTCTCTGTCGCCGGTGCTGGAGTGCAGTGGCACCATCATGGCTCACAGCAGCCTCAAACTCCTGGGCTCAAGTGCTGCTCCTCCCTCAGCCTCCCGAATATCTGGGACTACAGGCGTGCACCACTACATCCGGCTAATTTTTTCTATTTTTAGTAGAGACAGTGTCTCACTCTTGTTCAGGCTTTTCTGCAACTCCTGGCCTCAAGTGATCCTCTCACCTCGGCCTCCCAGAATGCTAGCATTAGAGGCGTGAGCCACCACACTCATCCTGTAAAATGCTCTGTTATTCATTCAAATAATCACATGGTGTTTTCTCCTTAATTCTGTACCATTGATTTTCAATTATACCAACCTTGCATCCCTGGGAAAACCCCACTTAGTCATCGTGCAAGGTTAGTATAATATTTGAAAATCAATTATATATAAAAAAATTTTTATTTCAGCATATCATGAGGGTACAAATGTTTAGGTTACGTTTCGTTGCCTTTCCCCGCCTTTCCCCTCCTTCCCCCCCGGCGACAGAGCTTGAAGCGTCTGGATTCAAATTGCTAATATTTTGTTAAGGACTTTTGGAACTCTGTTTTTAAGGGTAATTTGGATTGGAGCTTTCTTTTCCTGAAATAACTTTGATTTCAGGAAATCAGCTGGTGTCATAGAGTGAGTTGGGAAGGGCTTCCTCCTCTATTTTTTTGGTGTGTGTCCCCCTCCACCCTCCTCTATTTTCTAAAATGTTATGTAAGACTGGTATTTATTTCTTAAATGTTTGATAGGATTCACCAGTGAAGCCATCTGGGCCTGGAATTTTCTTTGCAGGAAGGGTTTTAATTATGAATTCAATTTCTTTAATAGATAAGGGAATATACAAATCCTATATTTCTTTTCATGTCTGTTTTAGTAATTTGTGTCTTTCAAGGAACATATCCATCTGAGCTAAGTTGTCATATTTGCTGTTATATGGTTATCTATGACAAAGGGGACAAAGGCCAGACCTCCCTTTGGGTGAAGCCAAATTCCTTACTACACACTGACCTTGCCACTAGAAGATATTTGATGCAGTATTTAGGGCTAAGGAGTCATGACATACACAACTTACTCTTGAATGGTTTGGTCCCCCCCAACAAATTACACACACACACACACACACACACACACACACACCTGTATATATATGAGAGAGACGTGAAACAAACATACAATTGGTGAATACAAGGTGAAGCATATAAGGGAACTCACTGTACTATTTTAATAACTTTTCTTAGATTTAAAATTTTTCAAAATATAAAGTTAAATAATATATTCATATTCTATAACCCAGCAACTTACATAATCAGAAAATCACACATATACTCTGCATAAGGAAGTTTATCAGATCAAAGCTTGAAAACACCTTAAAAATATCACAAAGAGGACTCAGTAAACAAACTACAATATGATACCAAAGAACCCACAAAGACAAAAAACACGTTTTGTTTTTTTTTAAAGAGTATCCATGTGGAAAACGCTCAGTATTGACTATTTAGGAGAAAAGTTACAACACTGAAAATACGACCGTTTTCTATACGCACCGGAAAAAGATGGCAAACAAAGAACATGCAAACAGCAGCTGTCTCTGAGTGGTGGAGTCACAGGTGAACTTGACTCTTCTTCATACTCCTCTTCCGAATTTCTTGAAGGATCCCAGATACTTTCTACCATTCTGGGGCAACGAGAAGGAGAGCTCACGGTGGTCTAAGGCCTTAGCAGGCCAGGAGGTGTGGGTCTAGATTAACCCCACAAAGGAGGGAGATCCTGCAGGTAGTGGTGAAAATTGGCCTCAAAGTAGCCTCCCAGAGTGGAAACAACAGCAGACGGCAGGAAAGGAGCACAGACTCTGAGATCTGGTCTCATACCCTTCAAAACAGGCGAAGGTTGGGAGAACAAGCAAGATGCTACATGTGAAAAAGGCAAAGTTACATAGAAATGAAAAGCGACTGCCTTTCTACTTGTTTCAGAAGTCTGTTAATGGACTTGGAAGCTCTTATTATGGGAAATCCGCACAGAGCAATGAGATCTAGAGTCTAAAAATCTGAGTGGAGGTTTGAATCTGTGCTCCCTGCATGATCCTGGGCCAACTGTTTAGCCTTTCTGAGCCTATTTCTACCTTCAAAAATCTGGGATAACAATGAACATTTTGATTACTGTCCTCTAATGTCAAAAGATTGTTGTGGAGGATCATGAAACGATGTCTGTGAGGGTGTTCTCTAATCTACAAAGTGCTTTGTAATGTTAGTCGTTACAGTATGAGCTGTCCAGAAAAATCTAGCAATTCAGTACTACCAATAAGGTTTGCCACAAGCAACCACGGAGCATACAATGTTTGAGTTGACAAGGACAATGAACTTCATCCAACAGGCAGCAGAGAAGACCAGGGATCCAGGAGTCAGCTGGTCAGAGGTCCTGCCAGGGAAGGACTGAGAAGGCAGGAGTCACCCTTACAAAAGGGAGGTAAGGATGTGAGAATCCTTGGTTTCTATCACAAGCACTTCTAGAAACTGTATTAGAGAATACAATAAAGAAACCAGATGATGCACCCCGAAAGACTGCCACAAGCCATAAAAGCTGGGGTTGCTTTTGGCCTCTGGATAGGGCTGCTGCACCATCCCTAAGCACAGTGCTGTGTGGGCTGGAACACTGTCCTAGGCTGGAAACACAGGGGGTCAGGGGATAGAGATTAGATAAAATAAAATTAGAAATCTGTAGCTGGAGATGTGGCAAGAAGATGTAAAGACTAATTGTAGAGGACAGAAATATTTTTTCTATCCTTTTTATTTTCCTCCCTGTAAGGCCAGGGACAAATCTTTCTGGGTTTAGGATCAGTGGCAGTACTCACAGCAAGCAGTTCAGTCTCACACACCGAGGTTACTGTTTTACAAAAGTGATCTATTCTTAAGAGTGTGAAATTGAGCCATTTATTTGACAAAATCACTGTTATCCAGATATACTCCAAAATATGTAATAGAATTCACTGCTTTCTGCATTAGGAACAATGAAAGCAAGAAACTTTGTCAAATTGGGACACTTGAGAGGTAGGCTGAGGATTGGCCACTGTACTATTTCATAAAATTGTAAAAACAACACAAATGCAAACTCCAGCGGTTGAGTTCAGGCGATTTATTGTAAACAGGATAACCCTAGCAGTCCACCGTACTGGCTGTGTCACATGCTCCCTCTTTCACATCAACTAGCCAAAAAGAAGAGTTTTTCAAAAAGTCCCAGGTAACTAATAACTTTGTCTGTTTCACAAATCTCATTTACTAAGCACTGAGTAAATAGCAGTATCTGGGGTGGTCTGTTATTGCTCATGGACTGCAGCTTGGACCCATCGAAATGAATCCATTAGTGTGCCTGAGTGATGCAACAGGAGCTCTGGACCCAATCTGGAAACCGGAAAATGCTGGAGCACACTGAACAACAATCGCAGGTTCATGGAAGACTACGTGAGATTGCTTTCAGATCGTGTGCCTTTCTTATAAAAATGACACTCCCAAATTTCACCCATTTTTAAAAAAGAGCTAAAAGTTATTCAATAGCACATAGTTATCCACAGAAAAGGTAGGTGGATTTCTATTTACTCTTACAGGGGTGGATTTAAACACTCAGGACTTTTAGATCTGTCTTGTATGTATTTGCAGTTTGATGAAAAGCTGCATAGTTTACAAATGCATAAAACCAGAAGGCAGTGATGACTTCACACACCTTCTGATGGACAAAGACAGGCTTCACACAAGGAGGCTCTTTGAAGGTACAGATAAAAAGACAGGTACAGCACCACATTGATCTGACAGTAGAAACGGAGCCCCACTTGTGAAAACAGCTCCTAAGTTGTGACTGTATCATTCTTGCCCCAAATCGAGATTTGGAAAACGGCAAATGTGAAAACTTGTGATGTGAAAAGACGTGACTTTAAAGAAAGAAGTCCTGGAAAATCAATTCATATGGTGAGGCAAAATGTCGTTTGAAAATGCCATTCTTTACTTTGCCTGAGTTAGTGGACAACAGGGCCACTTACCGTTACTAGTGCCTGTATGTGGAAATATATTCACAACTTCTCTTGAAGCAAATTTTAATAACAGTAAATGTTTTTAAACAGATGTTAAATCTACAGTAAACAATTTCACTTAAAATAGTATCTCATGAAAAAAATACTTTTTTTAAAAGTCCACTCCAGTCATCATCTGTGTGTTTGTATGTTTATATTTATATATTCAAAAAATAAATTAACACTTAAGGCAAGATTAGACTGGTAGCAACAAGAGATTTTAGAGTCTTATGGAGACTTGCCATTTAAGAATGCAAGCCTTTATTTTTTATATCTCCAAAAAGGTGGCTTTGTATTTGTTGCCTTTTAAATTTGTAACAGGGCAAAATATTTTGGTTCGCACAACTGACTGCAATTCCACCACAGCAAGAAGTTAGAGGTGGTTCCAAAGCTGATGTTGGAAAAGCATGTCACACACTCAGTAGGATCTGAGTTGACCCTATTTGTACTTGTTAAATAAATACAGCAACGTGTTGATGAGAAAAGGGAAAACTGACGGGACGGTGCAAACCAACTATGAACAAGAATGTCAATATAATTCAGTCAGAAAGAAAGAAACCACAGTAATCCTGAGAAATTCAGTTTAGGACAAAAGTGATGTAAGGTAAATCTGTATTTCTAGCACTGTAAATAAGTAGGCTGTTCTAGAGTTTTCTAGCATTTTCCCAGTTGGAATAAAAAATATGTTCAAATTTTATAAAAAGATTAAAACCATGCCTTATATAATCAGCAATTTCACAAACAAAATTACATTGTTTTGTCTACCATCTGCCAAATGTAATGTCCTCCACTGATTTACATGAAACCATCAAGTAGAAAGCAAATGTGAGGACGAATTTTAAAAAGGTGTTACCTTTCTAAATGTTTTGAAGCCTTCTATGTCAACCTAGGAGGCTTTTTAGAAAAAAACTAACTTTTATTTTCTTTAGACAAGTGACTATTTTACAGAACAGGGAAGGAATATTCTATAGGAATATTATTCATCATTTTAAGCATTGTTATATAAGGGAAATTTCTCTTAGGAATGAAAAGAAAACCTTTAAAATATTTAAGAGGCATGTATTTTAAAAATATTCTACATCTATAAGATTTTGTAATTTAATTACTTTGGATTTTTTAACATTTCTACATAATGACATTTGACAAATTCTTTTTTTCTGTTTGTCTAATAGTGAACTAGAAGCTATTAAAGTGGCCAAGACTGTTTTCCTAGGCCCTGGAAGACTCAGGAATGCATCCACTCGCACTTTCCCAGCTGTGAGCAATCTTCAGAGTTTTGCAGCCATGAAGTTAATATGTGGTTTCACAAGGGGAAACAGTGGCAGACCACGCTTGAATTCTGTCATGTTCTGTATCACTTCAGGCTGCAAAGAAAAAAGTTTCCTTTTAGTGTATTTAACCTAAAAATAAGACTGAAGCAGGACATCAACTTTTTTCCGGGGGTAGGGTATACATATTTCTACCCCATGCCTTGTGATCTTCTGACCTTTCTTCTGGATCACTAGAGCCAAAGCACTCATCTATGCAAACCTATGGTGAGTGTTCCCAGTGGGACTCCAGGCCAGAAGGAAGACTCTTGGCTTTCCCCTGGGCAAACAAGGGCTGGCTCATTAGGGGCACAGCATCAAGGCTTCAGCAGAGTAGCAAAGGCTGGTAGGCCCACCCAGCAAGGGCCTGGTTACACTGCCAGTTTCCTCCTGCAAGGAACTGCCAATCTTTCTAGATGATTAAAATATGCAGGCAGTCAACAAGGGAGGGGCTAAGAGGTCTCACTCCAATATTTAGTGCTGGGAACAGAAGTGGCTAGACATGACTCACTGGAGAGTAACACAGCTGTTCAAACAAAGGCAGACAAGGGCAGAGGCTGAGTGACCAGGGGGAACTAAGTAGAAGCGCGAACACCTGGTGACCTAAAACCTGTAGGTCTCATGTGTCCTGATGAAAAGCTCCTTCTAAATAGGAAGTCCTCTGACAGGGCAATCTAACATGACAGTTACAGTTCTTACTTGTGGCAAGGCTGGTGCTTGTGACAAATTTATATCATTTTGACATGGGAACTCTCCAACAACAGGACCTATAAGAAAAATGAAAGGTTTAATGCTTTGTACTTACTTGATTACTAGCACACAAGAACAACTCTCAAAAAAAATCTAAACCAGACCCAGTTCATTAAAAAACTGTACCAGGCCCAGTTCATGTACTTTTCAGATCCTCTCAGGCTGCTGCTCCCCAAGGCCTTGAGCCCTTGTCCTGCCTTCTATTGGGAGTGTTCCCAATATAGGCTCATGATGTGACTGAAGTCATAGAGCTTTCTCCGCAGCAGTTTTAGTGGCCAGGTTTGATCCGACTGGATCTTGAGTCTCTGGCTACCTAGAAGGACCCAGTAAAACTACCCAGCAGGCCAAGAGACTTAATGGTCATAGGGCAAACTTTGGCCAATAAAAGACAGGAGATGCGAAGAACTGGGAAAATAAACTGCTTACTTGTCCTCCCCACAATTCAGTGGTTCCATACAGCTTCTTTGGAGACGCCCCTTTAGCAACCCGCTGTTTTCCTGTAAAGCCGTGGTTAGCTGGGCACTGAATCACCTGGTATTGGCTCTCTCCTTCACTGCCGCATTTCCCTTTCCCCCTTATTTTTGCTTCGGTAGAGTATCTCCAGTTCCCTTTCTCCAACCCTTTTATTTTCTGGTGTTCTATAAGGCATGTAGCTATGACAAGGAAGAGCCATCAGGTGGCTGAACATGAGCCTAAAATAGACGTTAAAAAAAGTCATATGCAATACTTACAAGAATCCATTTCCCTGGCAAGAACATGGACCGATACTTTATGTCTCCTAGGGGCATCGACTGCCAACATTTCCTAGGCAGAAAGAAGAGCAAGGTCATCCTTTGCCCCACTAAAGAACTTAAAATGAGGTGTTCTCTGATGATTATGAAGAATCAGCTGTTACCCAGCCAGATACAGAAAAGATGCTTCCTTTTCACTTACGTTATTTTATTTAAATGCTACAAAGATTTGGCCAGGTAGGAAAGAATTATTCTTAACCCTGTTTTACAGAAGAGAAAACTGAGCCCAAGGAGACGAAGCAACCTGATCAGACTCCTCTCGCTCATAAGCACCTAGGCTGGTATTAAAAACCGAGCCTAGTAGTCACTGGGATGTGATGTGCAGGGCTGCACCGAGTGATCTTTGGCTTCCACAGAGACAGTGGCTTGAGAGCTTAGGCAGGGGACAACCACAACGCTTGCTCCTCTAAGAACCTCCTCAGATTCTGCAATGGGCACTACTTGTAAACTGCAGTTCCTCATCTACCGAAATAGAAAGGAATCTAACATTTATTGAGTCCTGCCTTTTATCAGGCACTCTCCTATGTTAGCTCAATTAATTCTCTGGAAGCTAAGCACCGTGATGATGCCTATTTTAGAGACACAGACTCTAAGATGCAGAGAGACAATGGCTTGTGTGAGTTGCACGGCTTGCAAGTGATGGTGCTGAAGCTAGTCTGCTTGCGCTTCCCACTTCACCATGCTGCTCTGAGGGATTTCCCTGACTGCCACGAATGCCAGCAGTGCGCGGTTGGCAGGTAGATCTCGTGGGAAAGTCGTCTCTTGACCTTGCCTCTAATGTGGGACTGTTACTGTCTTTTCCAAACGAGTACAAACTGTGAGGATATTTCCTCTGATGCCTTAGCCAGAAGTAATGTTTCCTATCCTCAGAGGGGAGAGATCATCAGCTGAAGCAAATGCACTGCAGCTATTTATGGGCCAGTTATTATAAGCCTGGTCCTCTGTGACTGCAAAGGAAGCTATTGGTGGTGCACAGCAAACTTGACCACGGTCTCCTCTGCTCCCCGCTCACTAATAGGACAGCCCAGGCTCTCCCACAGGCCTGCTCTGACCTCTCTAGCCTCTTGCAGGAGCTCAGCCCAGTAATATGTGGTAAATCATCTGAGAACTGCTTTCTTACTGGAACAAAAAGTTTGCTTCCAAAGATCTACTCTAGGCCGGGCGCGGTGGCTCACGCCTGTAATCCTAGCACTCTGGGAGGCCGAGGCGGGTGGATAGCTCAAGATCAGGAGTTCGAATCCAAAGATCTACTCTTTTTGGTTTTTTTTGAGACAGAGTCTTGCTCTGTCATCCGGACTAGAGTACTGTGGTGTTGGCCTAGCTCACAACAACCTCGAGTTCCCTTTCTCCAACCCTTTTATTTTCTGGTGTTCTATAAGGCACGTAGCTATGACAAGGAACAGCCATAGGAGTTTGAAGTTGCTGCAAGCTAGGCTGATGCCATGACACTCTAGCCCAGGTGAGGGAGTAAGACTCTGATCAAACAAACAAACAAACAAACAAACAAAAAACTAAGACATGGTGCTGGGATTACAGGTGTGAGCATCACACCCAGTCTTTTCTCTTGATAAACTTTTTCATTGAGCACAAGCATTAAAAACTCATAAGATCTCTGAACACTATTCACAGGTGAGTAATTATTTATTTAAAAAAGCAGGCACAGTGGCACCTAAATGAGTAAAGACAGTTTATACTTGTCAGAGCTTGGAAAGTAATCTGATCTTTGAGCTCTTTTGTTTTCTTTGCTCTTCCTCCCACCAAAGCTCAGCAATGTTCTTTGAGGGCGGAGTGGGGAACAGAGAGAAGAAACAAAAGGGCAGCCTACAGAGGTAGACTTGGAAGCCAAGAAGGGCTGTCACAGTCCTTGGTCTCATGCGAGAAGAAAACAACAGTGGGTTCAATAAGAACTATCCATATTTCTTCTAATAGTGATAGGTGTTTGTGTCAAAAATATTTAAATCAACAAACATACCTTCATAAATCCAGCCTGATTACATTAAACGCAGAAACATACAACACAGCACATAAAGTATTTCCTTATCAGTCAAAATCTAGATGTACGAATCCAACTTACCTTGTAGAATTTGATGATATCTTCCTTGGTAAGTGTCTTTAAATATGCAACTTCTATATTATCTGAAAAAGTAGTTAAACAGTAATTTACTAATTTTTCCATGTTAGTAGCTTAAAATACTACACTAAATGACAATACACTTTACTCCAAGACTCTTAAGTAGCCATATTTTTAAGTGACTATCTGCTCCTACAAGTAGGAAGGAAATAGATTTCAAGTAAAAGTTAAGTGGATTCAGTGCAATGGATAAGAGCCTTGGCTCAGGAAACAGGCCAGCCTGGGTTCATATCCTGGCTCTCCGCTTATGAGCTGTGAGTTCTTGGGCTAGTCACTGCAACTTTTCTGAACCTCAGTTTCCTCATTTGGAAGTTGGAAGACAGTAACTACTTAATGGGGCTGCAGTGAGAATTAAGAAAATGATATATGATGATGACGTGATGCTAGGCACAGGGTAAATGCTCAATAAATGCTGGATACTATTATCATTAATAGTGAATCCACCTGTTAGAAAAATTATAGGTGAGAAAACTGAGGTCCAAAACAGGTTACATGACCAAGATCTTCAGCTTGTTGGTGTCAGAATGAGAATACAACCCAAGTCCTCAGACTTCTAGTACTGCTTAGCACACTGAGTTGATAATCTCTGCTCTAAAAGAAAGGTGAAAGAAACTCGTAAGACAGGAGACTTCAGGAAGCATGGTGCTCCCAAATCTGAAAGCAGTGACAAATCTTTGGAGATCCCTAAAGACAAATGTTTGAATTTCTGTGCTTTTTGGGCAGCATTTGTCTCCAGGAGTTCAATTTGCAAATTTTTCCTTTTTTCAGTATTATGGAAAATAGATACTTACATATATCTCTGTTCAGAATCTCAGGGGTATAATGATGAAACAAAAAAAGTAAAACTGGAAATGGTTGTTATATTAAATAATGATTCTTTTTTTTTTTTCTTTTTTGGAGACAGGGTCACACTCTGTCACCCGGGCTAGAGTGCAATGGTGTTATCATAGCTCATTACAACCTCAAACTCCTGGGCTCAGGTGATCCTCCTGCCTCAGCCTCCAGAGTAGCTGGGACTACAGGCACACGCCACCATGCCTGGTTAATTTTCCTATTTTTTGTAGAGACAGGGCTTCGCTTCTCCTCAGGCTGGTTTTGAAGTCTTGGCCTCAAGCAATCCTCCCGCCTTAGCCTCCCAAAGTGCTAGGATTACAGGCGTGAGCCACCATGCCTTATATGCTTCCTTAGAAGTGCCAACCACCCCCCACCTCCCACTCCCAAAATCAGTAATGGAATATCACCTACAAAATGAATACCATTTTGTAGAATCGCTTCAATGTCCTCAAATGTTATACTCAGATGCCATTAATGTTGGGGCCCTAATTTTACCTTACCTCTGTCAAAATTGTACTGCTGGGAGATGATTTCACCCCAATATTTAGCACACTCAGCAGACAGTTTCTTTGGTTTGTCTAGTCGACGAATTGCTAATGCTTGAATGTGTTTTTGGAAGGCTTCTTCTGTCATGTCCTCTATGGACTTTTCCATGGTAATTAAGAAAGCTTCCACCCTGCTTTCTAGGTAGTGAGGCGGCTTTTCTGACTGGATGATGAATCGCAAGCCCTGTATGCCATTGGCTCGACGTGGCCCGCTGAAGACAATATAGCCTGAAACACAAACACAAGCCAGTTAGGACTTTGGCATTTGAGACTTGGGTCACTTTTAATCCTTCCAAAACTGTCCTGTCAGAGCAAATAAAATCTACCTTAAGCTTTAGATTATTCACTGCTGAAGAAATATGAGCAGTTAAGATAATCTCAGCTCCTAAGGACAAGGTAGAAGAGCTCTCTGAAGAATAGTTACAAAGTCGGCTTTGTAACTATTTTCTCTTAGGAAAAAACCCACTATTCATCATTCAAACTCACAGCCTGTAACTCCTCACTCTCCGCTAGTTAATACCCTTCGATCTATGCTAAAGTTGCTCACATTCCTACAAAACACTAGACTCATTTTTATCCCCTAACCACTGTCCTGGCTCTGTTTCCTTTAACATCCATGTTCCTTATATGAACTTGGATCTCCTATTTCTTGTTAGATAATCCACTCGTGGATTATCTAGTCAGATTGTAGCTCTCTAGCGATCAAGCTAACTAACGGTCATCCTTCCATTGTCATCGCATGAGCCCACACACCACCTCCCTTCAACACCTTTTCTAAACCAAGCTCTTGGCATGCCTCCTTCCTCCTTCAGCTGCTCTGCCCCGATCCACCAACTCTGACAGCTGTGATACCCTCTGGATCATACTTCTGAGGAAGTCACTATGCTTAATACAGTCTTTAATAGTTTGAACATTCTTAATAACATCTACTACACTGTACTATAATTATTCCTGTACAGATTTGCCAACCTGATTTAACTGTGACCTCCTTAAAAGGACTGACCATCTATGACAATGTCTTGAACTTCTTTCCTCATTGATCAAACCTGCCAGGATCTCCAAGACTTTTAACAGTGCCCAAAACTCTGCAAATACTTAACAGAGCAACTTTTACATATCCCAGGCTTGGGACATAAAGATGAATACGAGATAATCCCTGCCCTCAGGGAAATCAAAGTCTGATAAATCTAAACTCCTCTGGATGGCCTGCTCCCCACCTTGCTACCCAAGAGCCTGCCCTGAGCATCCTCTCCCCACTACCTGAAATGTCTTTATTGATGACATGTATATAATATACATACCACGTCATCTCATTAAGAACTGCATTAATGTCCATAAGAAATTGATTGCTTATCTTTTAGAAGTGGATCCTTGTAAACAAGGTTGTCACAAGTTTGTCTGAATAGAGCATGCCTGGTACACAGTGCCAGATGCTTCTACCTATGGAAAATGTTCTCTGAGAACAACAGTCATTCATCGAGGTCTATAGTGTCCCACTATTACCCCACTTCCCTCTCACCCAACTGCTCTTTGGTGCGTAGGGTGTTGAAGCAAGGCTCAGAGATAATCTGACAGAAGAGTTCCAGAAACATATTCTCTGAGGTGCTCTGCATGTCTGTTTGGTAGTATATTTCGATGCCACAGTTATTGTGAACTTCATTCCTCCGCTGATAAACAAACCATCCTCCTAGGAAGTTTCAAAAAGAAAGCAATAAATTCAAAAACTTATTTGGGATTTAATAAAGTCAATGCTATGTTTGCTCACTCTTATAGATGATAATTTAGACATCAACAGTAAAGGAAGGCAGAGAAGTCAAGAGTTGTATTTCATCTGTTTCACTTTTCTGCCCAGGTCCAAGTTTGACCAGCAGTCAAATTTTCTGATCATAAAACCAACAGTACTAAGTTCCCTCTTTTAACAAGAGGGAGGGAAACATTGGCTATAAATCATCCTGCCGCGTCCCATAAACTTCCAGCAATTTCATACATATTCCAAATGTCTCTTCTTCACAATGCCTGAAACTTTTCTTTGTAAACTGTAATGCCTTCCCATGGAGAGTTAAGTGAAGGAAAGTATTGACATCTGATCAGTTGGCGAAATGAGAATGATTTCCTAACCCCTGACATTTTGAGAATGAGATGTGAACTGAGCTGTTTTTGAGCATGGGGCAACGTGGGAGGGCACTCAGGAGGCAAAAAAGATAAGGTCCTAGGGAAGGAGAGAGAAAGAAGGAAGTAGAGTGAAGAGAGGTATGAAAGATAAATTTCGCTTTGAAATTCTGTTTCTAGACTGGCCTTACTTTGCCTGAAGACAAGTGCTATGTCTCTTGCACAGCAGATCCCGATTCTTCCTCTCTGCCCTGGTTGTAGAAACTGGGGAACAAACTAGCAGAAGTTTGAAATAAACCACTACAGGTCTGCAATGATTGGTTATGTAGAACAAGAGAGCTATGCTCAAGGTATCTCTAAGCATTCAACAAAAATATCCTGAGGCAATAATATGTTTGAGTTGCTTTAGTAGCTACTCAAATGAGCCAGACACAGACCCTGGCTTTAAGGAATGTACAGTCTAACAAGAAGATGGAGATGCACTTCAATCCTAACGCGAGAGTAGAAGTGCTGAGTAGTTTAAACAGGGAGGTTCAGCAAAACTGTGCTGGGAGTTCAGAAGTAGAAACGATTATTCCTAGCTGGGAGTTTTAGGAAAAGTTTAGTAGAGTAGGTGGCTTATAAAGATAAGTAGGGTATAGGTCCATGAGGAAGAAGGAGGAGAGGGGAACACCATTTCAGGAGGATAAAATAGTTGGGGAAAAAAGAAGCACAAATGGCACATGCATGGAGAATAGCCAACAATCAAGTCTGGCCAAAAAAAAATGCTTCTCTTTCTCAGTCTAGTATACTTTCTATTATACGGTTTTTTGGGGGGTCGGGGGCAACAGTGTTACTTGTCAATCATTACATAGTTTTGGACAATATTGACAACAATGTTTAATGAATTTTTATATATAAAAATATTATTATTTTTTTTTTGAGACAGAGTCTCACTCTGTTGCCCGGGTTAGAGTGTCGTGGCGTCAGCCTAGCTCACAGCAACCTCAAACTCCTGGACTCACGAGATCCTCCTGCCTCAGACTCCCAAGTGGCTGGGACTACAGGCATGCGCTACCATGCCTGGCTAATTTTTCTTATATATATTCTTAGTTGGCCAATTAATCTCTTTCTATTTTTAGTAGAGATGGGGATCTCACTCTTGCTCAGGCTGGTTTTGAACTCCTGACCTTGAGCAATAAGCCTGCCTCGGCCTCCCAGAGTGCTAGGATTACAGGCGTGTGAGCCACCATGCCTGGCCGAAAATATTATTGTTAATGTACAAATAAAGTACAAATAACACTGCAAACCTCAATATACAAATTTAATAAAATCAATTCTTTATGTTAATCTCTTACAAAAATATACATGTAGTCTTTGGGAGATCAAGTCTGGAGGATTGAGACCAGGAGTTTGAGACTAGCCTGGGCAACACAGTAAGACCCTATCTCTACAAAAACTTTTTAAAAATTAGCCTGGCATGATGGCCCCTACTCAGGAGGCTGAGGCAGGAGGACTGCTTGAGCCCAGGAGTCCGGGGTTATAGTGAGCTATGAACACACCACTGCACTCCAGCTTGGGCAACAGAGCAAGACCGTGTTTCTTAAAAAACAAAAAAGAAAAGCCATGTAATAATGAATATATGTTATCTGTACCAGTGGATTTCCTAAAACTATTTCTGCCAAAGAATCCTATGGGCTTCTAATTAAATATTATTCTAGTTTCTATTTTTTATAAATAAATCATATTTCATGTTTGATGGTCAATCTTTATCTTTGTGTATTTTTACTTCTTAATTCCCCTACATTCAAGTACCAGTCGATTCCAGTATGATTGTCTTATAAATTATTGTCCACCTCCAATTTCACCTCTTTGGCCCTCCTATCAGAGAATCTTCTGTCTAATTATCTATCTTTAATCATACTTCTATAAAC
>CAUYRT010095883.1:0-12769 GCA_963574885.1 Lepilemur ruficaudatus
TTTTTTTGAGACAGAGTCTCACTCTGTTGCCCAGGCTAGAGTGCCGTGGTGTCAGCCTAGCTCACAGCAACCTCAAACTCCTGGGCTCAAGTGATCCTACTGCCTCAGCCTCCCGAGTAGCTGGGACTACAGGCATGCACCACCATGCCCGGCTAATTTTTTCTATATATTTTTAGTTGTTCAATTAATTTCTTTCTATTATTAGTAGAGACAGGGTCTCACTCTTGCTCAGGCTGGTTTCAAACTCCTGACCTTGAGTGATCCACCTGCCTTGGCCTCCCAGAGTGCTAGGATTACAGGTGTGAGCCACCGCGCCCAGCCTAGAATTCTCTTTTTAAAGCTCAGATTTATGTTGTTATTTGCTCAAAAACCTTACAATTTTCTCCCATTTTCTAAAGAACAGGCTCCTTAAATAGTACACAAGGCTTTTCACAGTTTGGCCCTGACTCTCCACTGCATCTTGTTTTCATTGTCCTCAGAATTTAATTTATAGAGGTGACTACAGTTTACAAAAGAAGGAGACTTGCCACGCCACACACGGCCACACAGGGAAGTGCCAGGGTCAGTCAGGAGGCACAGGGAGCAAGAGAAAGAATGGCCCAGAGCTTCTGTTGAGGTTTCCATGGGCAGGAATGGGCGAGGCAGGGTAAGCCAAGTCTGAGCAAGTTTAGGATGGACTAGTTTGAATAATGTTGGCTGGCTATGGGATATAGGGGTGATGTCTAGTTGTCTGGTACTTGGCCCCGGGGTGGTTTACTACAGTGATTTGGAGCAGGGGAAATATTGGCATGTGAGCTTGATAAAGGAAGTGTGGGGATATAGGCTTGGATTGGTTGGTTTGTATACGCAAGCTGTGTTCACCAGCAAGTTGTTTGCTATCTCCAGGAATTAGCTAACCCTGGAGGGACCGTTCCTCTCCAGGTCCCCAAGGCCCCAAAATGTCAAAGCATCATAAAATACAGAAAATAAAACCCATGATTAATACACATCTCCCTTCCCACGCACCCTTTGCTCACAGCTCTAGTAACCCCAGAAATGCTCTTCTACATAAAGTAAGTTCTGTAGTGCATCTCTCAACAGTCTGCCACCACCCATAGCCTTGGCTGAGTAGAGCCACCAAGTCTGTTGCTATGTGACCATGATCCCTCCCCTGTCACCTCCACCCCCAGCCACTGGACCACTGATGGCACCTGACACAGACACCCCATCTGTAAGATGTGTGGCAATCTGTTACAACTGTGGTCCGCCTCAAAAAGATAAACGGGACCGACTGGATTTCCTCTTTTAGATATTTAAATTGAGAGGCACAAAAGGAGATTGTCAATTGATGGTAAGGTGAGCTGGGAGGCCCTGAAAGAGACTCTAGGCCTTTCTTTGCAAGACCCCCCTAAATCCACCCCTCCCCACCTCGTACCCCCACCAAAATACAACAAATAGTTCGTAATCTAGTCCTAGGGCTATGGCTGGAGATTTTTTTTAATGTTTTTTTCAAATATCAAGATTAACAAGTTGCACGGTGAAAAAAACTGTAGGAAAGGCCAGACTTAAGCATGCAGTGGAGGCACGTGATGTCTTTGTGTTAAGCCCTCAGACTCGTTGCAAAGTGTTTTTAATTTCATAAACATTTAAAGGACCACAATCTAGTGCAAATGCATCCTGCAGCTTCAGTGGGCCATCCAGGTTTTTTTGTAACGAGCGCACACTGCGCCACACGCAGAGGGAAGACACTTGGGGCCGACTCGACTGCTGCTCCCCGCCCCTTGGTCCCTCGGCTTCGAGGCCGCAGACTCTGTCGATTGCTTCTGCCTGGGCAGGCCCGCCTGGATCGACTGCTCCTGTCTGCCCGTCCCTGAGCGCGGGAAATGAGTTTCCCCAACAATCCCGGCCGGCCTCCTCCTCCTCCTCTTCTCTTACACCCTGACTCCCGGCGGTCCCCCGAATCCCGCGAGCGGAAGAGGACACGCTCGAGTGGCCGCCATGTCCGAGGCTTATTGCCGGGTGGAGTCGGGCGCGCTGGGGCCCGAGGAGAACTTTCTGTCCCTGGACGACATCCTGATGTCTCACGAGAAGCTGCCGGTGCGCACGGAGGCCGCCATGCCCCGCCTGGGCGCTTTCTTCCTGGAGCGGAGCGCGGGCGCCGACTCTGACAACGCGGTCCCCCCGGTGAGCCTTCGGGCGCGGGTGCCCGCCGGACGGACCGCAGCTGCCGGCCGCCCGCGAGGCCCAGGGTCGCCGCGTCGGGGCGCGCGGGCCTCTGGGGTTTGTAGTTGCGGGGGCCGGGCCCGCAGGCGCCGACCGCCTCTGCGCGGGTGTCCGCGCGCACGGCGGGCTCCCGGCTTCACCTGTGGGGACGCTGCCGTGATCCTAGGTCGTCAGGCTCCCTCCAACATTGACTTCAGTTTTGACTGTCCAAATTCATCGTTGCGGTGAATGCTTAAGGATTGCCTCCCACTGAGTACTGTGGATCAGGGTTCTGATCACGTTTGCCTTAAAACCGCTTTGGGCTGTGAGAGCATGTGATGTGTTAGGGACCCTAAATTGTTAGGTTCCTTCCTGCATAACGGTCACGGCATCGGCACCCCTATACCGAGGGCTTGCTTAGTGCCAGCCTGGATGACCGGGGGGAGTAAGATTTTCCTTCTGTTACCTCTGTGATCCTTCAACAGCCCTCTAGTTAGGTATTGTTACATGCAAGGAAACTGAAGCCCAGAAAGGCTGGGTAACGTGGCCAGGGTCTCGCAGTAAGTGTTGAGCTGGGAGTCGAATATAGGGCCCTAATCGCTTTAAATACCAGTTTGTCCCAGGAACATGACTTATAATGGTTAATTTTGATTTCCTGTTTCACCTAAGTTTTGTTCAGAAGGGTGTTTTTGTTTGGTCTGTTAGTTTCGAGTTAATTTTTATCGAAGTAACACATACAGAAAGTTTTAAAAGTCAAATAGTGCCAAAAGATTTATCACAAAAAAATTAAGGCGCGGTGGCTTACGCCTGTAATCCTAGCACTCTGGGAGGCCGAGGCCGGAAGATCACTCAAGATAAGGGGTTCAAAACCAGCCTGAGCAAGAGCGAGACCCTGTCTCTACTAAAAATATAAACAAATTAATTGGCCAACTAAAAATATATAGAAAAAATTAGCCGGGCACGGTGGCACATGCCTGTAATCCCAGCTACTCGGGAGGCTGAGGCAGGAGGATTGCTTGAGCCCAGGAGTTTGAGGCTGCTGTGAGCTAGGCTGATGCCACGGCACTCTAGCCCCGGCAAGAGAGTGAGACTCTGTCTCAAAAAAAAAAAAAAAAAAAAAAAATTAAGCCTTGCTTCTCCCATTTCCGCTTCCAGCTCCACAGGGTCTGGGTACTTTTTCGGTGATGTCCTTTTTCCTGTTCCAGGATCCCATCTAGGATACCATATTGCATTCAGTAGTCATGTCTCCTTAGGCTCCTCTTGGCTGAGACAGTAAGACTTCCCTTGTTTCTAATGACTTTGACAGTTTTGTGGAGCACTGGTTAGGTATTTTGTAAAACATTCCTCAGTTGGGATTTGTTTGATGTTTTTCTCATGGTTAGACTGTGGTTGTGGGTTCTGGGGAGGAAGACCACAGAGGTCAAGTATCATTTTTATTATATCATTTCAAGGGTACCTACTGTCAACATGATTTATTACTGTTCATATGAAACTTGATCACCTGGCTGAGGTGTTTGTCAGGTTTCTTCCACCTTTTCATACTGTACTCTTTGGAAAGAAGTCATTATGCACAGCTGCCCTGAAGGAGTAGGGAGTCATGCTCCACTTCTTTGAGGGCAGAGTGTCCATGTTAATTATTTGAATTTCTTTTGCATGAGAGATTTGTGTAGGAAGGTTTGCATGACATTTAATTTCATTTATTCATATGGGACTATGTATAAATGTATGGGACTATGTATGGGACTTCAGATTTTGTTTCCTCTTATGTTAGTTTTGGTATATTTGTTTTTAACTAGAAATCTGACCATTTCATCTAAATTTTCAACTGTTTGGTACAATCTTCTAAATATCCTTTTACTATCTTTTTAGTGTCAGTAGGATTACAGTGGTGTCCTTTATATTCTTGGTATTGATAAATTGTACTCTCTGTCTCTTTCTTGATTAGTCTTGCCAGGAGTCTATCAATTTTGTTAGTCTTTTGAAAGAACTAACTTAGGGTTCTGTCAGTTTTCTCTTTTGTGCCTTTGTTTTCTCAGTCATTAAGTTCTTAGTTCGTTCTTTCCTTTTACTTTATTTGGACTTAACTTTCTGTTACTCTCCGTCCCCCACACATTTTAAGATGGATACCTAGGTCATTGATTTTTTTTTTCAGTCTTCCTTTATACATTTTTAGCTGTACATTTCCTCTAAGCACCACTTTAAATGTATAAGTTTTGATTTGTTGTATTTTCATTAACGATGAATTAAAAATATTCTCTAATTTCCAGTGTGATTTTTTTCTTTGACCCCTAAATTGTTTAGAAGACTAGTGCTTAATTCCATACATTTTAGGATTTGGTTACTTATCCTTTTGTTTTTGGGTTCCAGCTTAATTCCACTCTTGCCAGAGAGCATATTAATAGTTTGAATGATTTCAGTCTTTTGAAAGTTGTTAAGACTTGCTTAACACAGCATATCTTCAATTTAGCCATTCTATATGCACTTGAAAGATGTCTATTGTGAAGTCATGCTGTGTAATAAATAATCTGTGTATGTAAACTAGGTCAAGCTTATTATTTGTTTTATTGGGATCTTCTCTATCCTTGCTGATTCTTTGTTTGCTGCTTTTTATTTATCTAAAGAAACATGTTAAAGTCTCACCATGATTATGGATTTATCTATTTCTCCTTTTACTTCTGTTAATTTAGACAGATATTTTGATTTTTCTGATAGATACAATGACCCTTTTATCATTGTTCCTCTTTATCTCTAGTAAAGCTTCTTTGTTTTGATTTGTGTTTGCATGTCATTTTTTCCATCCTTCTATTTTCAACCTTTCTGTGCCTTTACATTTAAGCAGCATATAGTTGGATTTTGTTTTTTATTCAGTTTGGCAATTTTTAATTGGTAATTTTAATCTATTTACATTTAATTTAATTATTGATATATTTGTATTTAATTTTGCCTTCCTACTGTTTTCTTTCTGTCCCATCTGATTTAGCTTCCTTTTTCTTTCCTTTCTTGACTTCTTTTGGATTAACCAAGTTTGTTTTATTATCCATTTACCTTTTTATTAGTTTAGTTAGATATTCTATTATTTTAGTGGCTACCTTAAATATAATATTACACAATCATTTCTGACTAACAAAATGTTATACAAGTTACTACTTTCAACACAGACATTACTAGGATCTTAGAACACTAAAACCCCATTTTCTTCCTCCTTTTGGGTTATTGTCAGGTATTCTAATTCGACTCATTTTAAACCTTAGAAAACATTTTTATTATTATATGCTCATTTATTCTTTTCATTACTCTTTTTTTCTTCCTGCATTTCCATAGTATTTTCTGGAGTCGTTTTCATTCTTTCTTCAGAATTCCCTACTCTTGGTCTTCTGGTAATAAATTCTCGGTTCCTGTCTATGCCAGGGGTCCCCAAGACCAACCCAAGGTTTGCTCTTTCACTAAGAGGACTCACAAGACTCAGCATATGGTCATACTCATGGTTAGGATTTATTACATCAAAAGATATAAAGCAACATCAGCAAAGGGAAAGGATGCATGGGGTGAAGTCTAGAGGAGACCTAAGCACAAGCTTCTGAGAGTTTTCCCAGTGGAGTCCCCGAGGATACACTTAAATTCTCCTAATGAATTCTGACATGTGTGAAATATTCTCTACCGGGGAAGCTTGTGAAAGACTCGGTGCCCAGAGTTTTATTGGGGACTGGTCACATAGGCACTGTCTGCCTAGTACATGCTAAAATTCAGACCCCCAGAAGGAAAGCAGGTGTTCAACATGAACCACATTGTTTGTACAAACAGTTTAGGCACAATGAGACACTCTCATCAGTTCTGGGAACCCTTTTGAAGTCCAAGTTCCCAGATGCCAGTCAAGAGCCAATTGTGCAAGCGAGTGTTGCAAAGGTAGCAGTCTCAGTCTTGCTATGTTAACTCTTTTCTGCACACTTTCTGTCTGAAATGCCTTATTTCACTTTTGCTTTTAAAGGATATTTTCACTGGGTATAGAATTTTACATCAGCAGTTATTTTCTTTCAGCACTTTTTTAAAAATGTAGTTCCATTTCCATAGTTTTGTGGCTTCCATGGTTTCTGTTGAGAAGTTGGCCTTAACTCTTATTGTTCCTTCTTTAAAAGCGATGTGTTCTTCACCCTCGTCCACAGCTGCTTTTAAGATTTTCTCTGTTTTTGGTTTTCAGCAGTTTGGGAAAGATGTGCCTAGCTGTGGTTTTATTAATATTTATTCTACTTGTTTTTCGTAATGTTTCGTGAATCTGTGATTTGATATCTCTTTTTAATTTTGGGAAATGTATAGCCGTTATCTCTTCAAAAAAATTTTTTTTTTTGCTTCAAGTTATCCTTCCTTCCCTTCAAATGCCTTCAAATTACATGCATTAGACCCTTTTTTTTTTTTTAAACACAGCATATGTCTCTTATGCTCTTTTCTGTATTTTCTCTCCTTGCTAGGCCTGGATATTTTCTACTGTCCTTTTTTCCAATTCATGATTCTCTCTTCATCTATGTCAAATCTAGTAAACCTGTTAAGTTTGATTTACTCTATTGACTTCTTAGGTTCAATTATTATATTTTTCACTTGTGGAATTTCCATTTAATTTTATTAAATTTATTTTAAAGTTGGTGTCAGATATTGAGCTTATGTTTCTCCCTTCTTACTCAGATCTTAGCCCCTCATGTACTGACTGCTTTGGTAGCCTTAAACGCAATATTTGTCTCTTCAGTCCTGTAAGGTTTGCCAAAAGCTCTGCTTCACACCCCTCAAAGCTGCACCTACCTTTTGCAACAGCTCTCCCTACTCTGAGTTTTAAGATTGTATTGCTTCGTTCAATCCAGTTATGTTTGCTTTTGATTTTGGGGGAGATTTCTCTTAATTTCTGGTCCATGATGACCACCTCATCTTGTTTTCCAATCCTGTTAAGGCTTTAAAAATATAGAAAGACATTTATCTTTTCTGTCATTTCTGAAATTGTGAAGTGGGATGGGGAGGGGTTGCCACCTGAGCTCAGGGGGATCCTATTTTTCTTTTTATGCCCCCAACACCCAGGGTGGTGCTTAGCACATAGTAGGCACTCAGCAAGTATATATGTGCAATAGATATTGAATATTCAAGGAAAGTAGAAATGTTTGCTATCGCTCTGGAGTATTGTCTTGCAACTGGACAACTTTTATTTATATTAGTTAGAAAACTTCCTCTTGTACTAGATTTTTGTTTTCCACCATGATTTTGGTGCATAAATCTATTTTCTTGCTCCATTCCTTTATGACATAAAACTTCAGCACACACAATTCATTTCACTACAAGGTCTTCTGCGTTTGACAGCCGTTTCCCCAAAGAGAACAGGCAGTATTGTTCAGGCAATGTGTATTTCCTTTTTGTCACACACATTTTCTATGTTGTTTGTTTTTAAAAATCTACATTCTTGTCTGATACAGGGCTCAAAGATTGAACTCCCTTTGTGGCTGGCAAAAGGACTTTTTGACAACAAGCGTCGGATCCTTTCTGTGGAACTTCCCAAGATCTACCAAGAGGGGTGGAGGACTGTGTTCAGTGCAGATGCCAATGTGGTGGACCTCCACAAAATGGGGCCACATTTCTACGGGTTTGGCTCCCAACTCCTGCATTTTGACAATCCTGAGAATGCAGATATTTCCCAGTCTCTGCTACAGGCAAGTAATTGATGTGAAACCCTATGGTGCCGTAAGTATCTCAGGAGCCAGTGTGGCAGCCACCAGATATCTTTTACCCAGGACACTGTGTGACTTGTAAACTTGGTTTGTTGTCATTCCAGGTCAGTCTACAATTACACTGTGTCAGCTATTTATATATTTTTAAAAATATGACTTGTCTGCTGTTCCTCATATTTGCTCGCTGAGAGTTGGGACTAGCAGGAAGTCTAGGGAATGAGAAAAGGGTGATGGTGGATTACAGGGGACAGGGACTTGGACACACAGTCCCAGCCCAGTCGCAGGCCTGGTCTGGGGGTTCCTGTTGGAAATACATGAGTTATTGAGTCATCTGTTCCCTTCCTTTGCTCTGGGGTTAAGACCTGGCTGTGCCATGGACTAACATGTGACTTGGTCAAGCTCTTTGACCCCTCTAGGCATCAATTCTTCACTTGTAAGATGGAGATAATAATAGTGCCAAAATTACAGTTGTAAAATTATATAGTGTCATGTAATAAACAGTAATTATTGTTATTATTTTCCACGGACAAAACAATGTTATACATCTGTTACCATCCTGTACAATATAACCTTATTTTAATTTTTCATAATTATTTTTTATTCTGTTAATATTAGAAAAAAACATCTTTTTTGCCTCTTAGGACATAAATCTCTGAAAGGCTTTATTCCTCATTTCTGGCTTTATAAGAACTGTTGATTCGAGACACGTTTGCTCCCTGGGCTATGTTGACATCTTTTATCAGGCTTGAGGGTTGTTTGGACTGCCACACGCAAGTGCTGTTTTAATGTAGATAGTAAGGAAAAACATTGTTGCCATCCATTCAGTAAGAGAAGTCAATGCATAGCTGATAGACGGTTCAAGTTTAGGAAATTCTTTGGGCAGAAAGCTGTTCTTAAATTGGAATCCTGCCCCTTTTTTTGAGTTGTGTGTTTTCTTTTTCCATCACTGCTTCAAAATGCTTTAAACTAGAGTTGCTTATAGATAAGGTGACTTTGCCCTAAGGCAATTGAAGAAACTGGAGCAGGGGCTATGGTTTGTGTTTAGTACCTGGTGGTAAAAAGGTACCCCCAGATAACACGTGTCTCCATCCTGCTTTCAGACTGAAAGACATGGACACTGCATCCATTTAAATCAAGAGTCTTTTCTGGTTAAAAACTGTCTGCATGTGACTACAGTATATTATTATGGCCTTTGTTACGAATAACAATAATAGCTAATGCTTTTTGAGGGGCTTACTACGTGCCAGGCATTTGTTAGGTGCTTTACGTGTATTACTTCGTTGGTTTTCATAACAGTATCTCACAGACAAGGAAATCGAGGTTTGGCAGTGTGCAGTAATTTACTCAAGTGGTAGACAGGACTCAGACCTCCTTCTGGTTGAGTCCTGAGCCTAATTCTTTCTTTTCATACCATTTAAATTTCTAAGATAAAAATGGATCTGGCTTTAAGAGGTATAAGATCAATCCTGACTTCTCTTACTCCCTTCTCGTTCAGACTTTTATTGGACGTTTTCGTCGCATCATGGACTCCTCCCAGAATGCTTACAACGAAGACACTTCAGCTCTGGTAGCCAGGCTGGACGAGATGGAGAGGGGCTTATTTCAAACCGGGCAGAAAGGGCTGAATGACTTTCAGTGCTGGGAGAAAGGGCAGGCTTCTCAGATCACAGCGTCCAACCTCGTTCAGAATTACAAGAAGAGAAAATTCACGGACATGGAAGACTGAAGGCCAGAAGAATGCAGAGTTGTTCCTTGTAGACTTATCCCTCTATGTGTCCTTGATAAGAGCTGGTTGACCTTATACAGGACCAGAATCGTGTCCTATTTCATGGCTTATTTCCTGTAGCAGTCCCAGGAGTGGGACCATCTGGTTGAGAATGGACATGCTGCAGGATGTCCTTGGCCCTGTAAGTTCTCTAGGACTGTCTCTCCCTGCTGACCCTCAGCCCAGGCCTTTTAATCCCAGAACCCACAGCGGGGGAGAAATCAACGTCATTCCTAAATAAGGATCATTGACAAATATATCGCAGTAGCAGTGCAACTGGGATTCCTTGTGTCTGCGAGTTTGGACAGCCTCAGATGTCCGGTTTCACTGGCTGCAAAGGACAGGTACAAATTGGGCTATCTTGGCCTGTTCACAAAATGTTCTCTTTATCTTATTCGCCTCATCTTCCTCATGGTTGGAGGGAAGACAGCACTCCCAGGATGCTGTCCTGACTTGGAAATATATCTCCTGCCACCCACCTGCAGGGAGTTACCCCAATTTCCAAAAACAGTTACCAAGAATAAAGGAGGAAAAGAGAAAGGCCGATGAATGGCCTGGCTGTGACTAAAGAAAAGACGTTGCTTTCATGCCCTGTGCTCAGGGCTTTATGAACTGGAATTCACATAACTCTACAGTCAGCCTAGAAGGAAAATGGTTAAACTGAGCTTGTTCTGTCTGTGAGATCTGTAGAGCACCCGCACACTTATTCTGTTCCCTGTCTAGAAAAGCTGTCAGGGAGTCATTGGGATTTGCAAAGTAGTTATTAAAGGCTGTTAACCAGCCTTCATTACATCTGGAAATTAGGACTTGAGGGTTGCCAGCTGTGCAGAGTCCTGTTTGAGAAACTTAACATGGCAAATCTAAGTGGGCAAGAAGCCTCAGTTGTGTTTTCTTCTCTTCAGTAAATTTTGCAACATTATTGCATGCAGGATCCGTGGACATTTACTAGGAACCTGTTTAAGGACAAAACTCCTCCCTTGGAGATCACGGAGGCAGCCTCAGGCTGAGTAAGACACAGCGCTGCCTGGGCCCATTGGACTGTTAGCAGAGCGCGCCCCTGCTCCCCTTCCCTCACCCCGCAACGAGCAAAAATTGTCTTGGTCATTGGGAATTAGAGGGATTTGGGTATCCAGACTGTGCAGATGTCTCGATGTAAACTTAGAGTGACAGAAATGCTTTTAAAATGCCTGTTTTAAGATGGAATTGATGTTTTTATAATTTGATTTTAGTGCTAAATAAATTTGTACATGAATACATTATGTACAAGTACTATTTCTGTAACTCTAGTACTACAGATGATTGGCAAAGCTATCGGAGAATTTTGCCTTTGATCCTATTTGACAAGAAAGCCCAAATAAATCCATGTTTCAGCAACTGCTCTTTTGCTGGTACAATCCGCATAAATATGAGCTTCCTTCTCCATAGGAATGTGCTGTGTCCTGGGAAGATGAGATGTCTGTTACTTCTACAGAAGTTATATATAGTCAGGGCCCCAGAAATCATTCATAGAGTGAGAAAAGCATATTATTTAACTTTTGGCATCATTATGTTCACTTTGTATTTAAAGTTAATTCTAAGACTGCTGCCATTTTTCTTCTCTCACTGAAGGATGGCTCACACCTGTAATCCCAGCATTTTGAAAGGCCAAGGTGAGAGGATTGCTTGAGGCTAGGAGTTTGAGGCCAGCATGGACAACATAGCAAGACCCCATCTCTACCACAGAACAATTTAAAAACATTAGCCAGGCATGGTGACATGCACCTGCCATCCTAGCTACCCGGGAGGTTGAGGTGGGAGGATCATCCAGGAATTAGAGGTTGCAGTGGGCTGTGATTGTGCCACTGCACTCCAGCATGGGTGACAGAGCGAGACCCTGTCTCTTAAAAAACCCTGTCTCTTAAAAAAAAATTGCTCAGGGGCCACATGTCAGGAATATATGGGTATACATGTACAGAATTTATTCTCTGCTTTAAGTTGTGAACAGCTTATATTACACGTAGCTTTCGAACCCATTGTCAGTTACAGCTCTGCCTTCAAGCCTGTCAGACTAGCCCTCTCCCTTCCAGCCCTCCAGTCAGTCTTTTGGATTAGTATTTGGTCCCTTCAAAGGGGTGAGTTTTTCGAAAGACCCAGCAAATTGACTCAAATACCAAGTTGCTTTCCAAATCCAGGGAGTAAATGTGTGCCCTGTCCCCTTAAGGGCTCTGTTCCCACATAACTGTGGCCTTAATTATAGACAAAAGACCTCACTGTACTCATGGTTTTCCCAGGGACAGTCTGGGCTGCTGGGAAGAGTGGGGCAAATCTCTGTCTGTGCTCCTGTTCTCCCTGACCTCTGAACTTTGGCTGCTCCAGGCTTAGTCCTTAAATCTCCATCTATACGCTGATAACTCCCAAATCTGTATCTCCAGCACAGATCTGTCCCTCTAACTCCAGACTTGTATCCAACCCCCTACTCGATGTTTCCGCTTCAACACCGGACCTAACACAGCCAAGACTGAGCTCCTGATCCCCCACCAGACTACTGCTCTGATCTTTCCCATCTCCAGTGCTATCACTCGGGCCCAGGCCCCCTCCACTTCTCTCCGGGATTGTTGGGGTCGCCCCTTCACTGCCTTCCTGCATTCACTCTCCACACCACCTCCACCCAGACTCTTCTCACTACAGCAGCCAGAGTGGTCTCGTTCAGAAATAAATCCAATCTTGTCGAGTCTCTGCTCAATGCTCTCCCATCTCAGAGAAAAATCCACTCGTTCATCCCAGCACAACTTGTTGAAAAATCTGTCTTTACCCTAGTGATCTGATACTGGATTTCCGTACTGCTTTCATAGCAGAAATAATTTCTTTTTTAAATAAAAATTCCACCTTCTCCTTAAGAGAATTCTTTTTTTTTTTTTTTTTTAACACAGAGTCTCACTTTGTTGCCCGGGCTAGAGTGCCGTGGTGTCAGCCTAGCTCACAGCAACCTCAAACTCCTGGGCTCAAGGGATCCTCCTGCCTCAGCCTCCCGAGTAGCTGGGACTACAGGCATGCGCCACCATGCCCAGCTAATTTTTTCTATATATATTTAGTTGGCCAATTAATTTCTTTCTATTTTTAGTAGAGACGGGGTCTCGCTCTTGCT